>CP135549.1:1462829-1484022 GCA_032402905.1 Khaya senegalensis | reverse complement strand
ACACTTTTAAATAGTTCTTTAATCGATTTATGCTATAATTATTATCACCATTTTAGCAATCGTTTATTATAAATTTAAAGTTAAATTTTCATTAATTAAAATTTAAAATTTTGATTTACGATAAATTATTAATTAAATAAAAATTATGATTATACTATTATATAGATCAATTAAAAAATAATATAAAAATATGCTTAATGACTTGAAAAAATATCAATAACTTATGAACAATGACAATAAAGGCGATGATAAATTTTATTTTTAATTTTTTTAATAAATTAAATAAATATAAATTAATTTATAATATAATATAATAATAATATTTTATATACATATAATATAATTTAATATTAAATATAATATTATATTAAATTTTATATATTTTAATACAATACAATTTAATTTATTTAAAATAATATAATTTAATACGGTGATCAAGCACACATTGGTTGCTTGTGGTACGAAACAAAACAAGACAGCCTCAGCCTCTAAAGTTTTCTTGGATCAAAGAATATGCTGCCCCTTAGCTCAGACTTCGGCGACTTGCGAGGTACAATTAACGAAGGCCAATACACCTACTTGCGTGACCGAACATACATAAATTAAAATACATGTATTTGTACAGTGTTAGCGATAAATCTTTCATCAAAACTATTTAAATTGACGTAAGATTTGGATACCATAACTTTTAGTTATTCATTTGGGTTGCCCAATATTTTATTTTTAGCCAATTCTAATCAACGGTTAGAGGCTTTATTAAATTTTATCAATTAAACAATTACCCAAATCCTAAAATTTCAAATCACAGTAATCTGACCAAGGCGCATGTGTTCATCAAGATAGCTACATCTAAATGATGTGATGGATTGCACGGACTGACGAAAGAAGAAGGTTACAAGGAGATGCCCGATGAATTTGAATTGCAATCAGGAATCGCTTAGAGAGGAAGAAATATTTACAAGATAAATATATGAGACAGAAATCAATGGATCTGCAACACCCCAAAGAATGGCATAAACATAATACATGTGAGAAAGAACAAAGCTGCTGCATTGGCAGTCAGCACAATCATAATACAACGCTGCATCCAATCATCATAACTATTCTCCAAGCAAGCAAAGTAAATCAGAGAAGCTTCGATATAACATGAAAAGAAGTCCAGAAGGCTTTAGAAGCAGCCCTAATAATAACGGGGTTTTGATATATCCTGCAAGCAACAAACCGGGGAAAGATAAGAGATCAGTAAAATATTCTTAAAAAGGCGGTAAATAATCCCTGTAACAAGACAACTGAACTAAATGGCATACCCAACAGCAGTTGCCCCCCAGGATGCTACATTATAAATGACTTTGCTTCCATCCCATGCTTTCCGAAGCTTTCCTTTTCTCTTCTTTACGGAGAAGGTTTTGCTTAGGGCTGAAATGATTAAACATCACATGTTAAGACTGCTTTGTCAAATTACTAAGAAACAATAACTTTACCAGTTAATGCTAAGAACTAATTAATAAAATTCTATCTCAAAATTCTTAGAAAGATGTTACTATCAAATACAACTGCAAGGTAACTTCAGTAGGATGAAGCTGACTCACCTTCCTGAAGTTGATTAGTGGTCAAATTCTGCACACAAACAGCAACCAGATAGGTATATTAGATGCTAAACAAAAAAGATTATAATACAATGTTCAGTAAGTCTACAAACCAAAAAGTTTGTACATCTCTTTTATGTAGCAATGCAAGCCAGAATTTTGACAAAAGCACAACTAGTGGGTACAGAACTACAAGTCTGGAATGAAACAAAAATTTTCCGCTGAATAAATAATTCTCATTTAAGTATTAATCCAAGAAGATTGTATATCCTGTGATGTTCTGTAGAGTTTTTATCTTCAGTCTACAACTCAAGTGGGTTGCCCTTGTAAAATAGTGCAGTCTAACAAATTCAAATGTAGTATGACAAGCCCCCTACAGCCCAAACTCTGAGCCAGCTCAACTCCTACTACAAATTCAAATGCAGAGTAAGAAAATTTATGTGCAGAATGATATTTAGATAGGGTTATATGACTAGAAAATTTATGTGCAGAATGATATTTAGATAGGGTTATATGACTATTTAATACTGTACCAGAACAAAATTACAACATCAGCACCATTTGATAACAGCTCATCCTAGTGATATTTACAAGTCTATACATCTATATTCTACATAGCTAGGACATCATAGATAATCAGAAATTAGGCGATGACTAATGCAAAACATAAAATCCATAAACGTCAAAAGATCAATATGTAATTACGGTATCCATTTGATCTTGAGAACTTCAAATTTAACAAAGGGCAGTAACATTCCTTACCTTGGTCTTTTCAAGAGATAACAAATAAGCAGCCGTGAAGCATGCAATGCCATCTACTATATCTTCTTTCCTCACAAGGACATAATCTCCACGATCCAAATCACTTTCCCAAAGATCATTGTCATTGACCATGTCCCATGAACTACCTTCTTCTGCTACCACAAAGTAATTTGCTTGTTGTTAGGCAATGAAGAACAATACACAAATTACTCTAAATCAATGCACAGTTTTCTACAGCCTGAGCATCAATACACTGAAGAAATGGGAATGCAATGCAACAGCAACAGGTCAAAGTTAATATGTGTTAGTAATTACTACAGGTTACCATCTTTGGATGCATACCATTGTTATTTGGTAGAATTGACACCTGCGCATATTCCAACTTTTCAAGGAAGTCGGCGCATTCAACTCTAGATTTTAGAAGACCGCGCAGCTGCATCAGGGAACAAGTGGAGAAACATGTAAAATCTAATTTAAAATCTGGAAATCTTAGAAAGCTGAAGCATATGCCATCGTATTGAGTCAAATCTAATATGTACCATCTAATTTAAAATTTCGAAAGTTTAGACCAGATAATTCTGAACTTAGTAGACAACACTATTTCCATTACATATCATGAAAAATTGCATCCACATGCCAGCCCGGGGAAATTTTAGCAATTATCCGATCACAAGCAGAAGAAATAGAAAGATATAAATTGTTCTCAACCAGAAGATTTAGGCTCAAGAACCTACTAATTGTTCAACAAGGTATCTAAAATAATTTGGTAAGGGAAACATCCATAAACAATACTATCGTCATAAAATCTACTGTAAACTGATTAATTAATGTCTATACTGTCTATACTATAAACAAACCAAATCTTTTTTTTTTAAAAAAGGAAAATCCGAACTTCAACTTTCTTTTCTTTTCTTTTCTTTTTTTTATATTTTTGGCCCCCTGATTTCTCGGCCGCCAAAACCAAATCAAGCTTAATTTAACATAATTCTCACAAACCGACAGCAATCTAACTAAATTAAGCTTTCAAAATCACATCAATTGTTTTTACTAGCTGAATTGAATGATTTTCATAATCTAAAATCTTGCAAAACTAATACGCAAGAAAAGCCATCGTTTCGTACCTCGTCGGCTTCTCGATCGGCGCAACTAGACGACGATCCTTCGCGGCTCAGCTCCTCCTCGGACACCGCAGCGCCATCATCGTCATCGTCTTCATCACAACCGTTGCTCAGCAGCTCAAGAGCTCTCTGACACTGCTCGAGCACGGCCTGTAAAGTCTTCCTCTTTACGCGAATCCTCTCCTTTTCTTCGTTCATGTTCCTCTCCACGTTCATGGACAACGGACTCGAATAGGAATTCGAATTCGGCATCTCGATTTCCATATCAAACCCTAGAAATTTCCAAAACGAGTCAATTCTAAATCAATCACTCAATTAACTTAATTTGTTCCAAACCCTAGAAATCAACTTGAATTTCAAATTCCTTTATCGTGCTTACGTTTCGGAGAATTGGAAATCGTTGAAATCTATTTGGTTATTATTGAATTTGGCATGTGATTGCTTTGCTGCTTCTTGTTTGTATTTGATTTGTCTGCAAAATAATGAAAAGAAAATGAAAGACGAGAAAAACGAAAAGCAGGCTAAAAGCCACCGTCGCAGGCTTTTAGCTACATGTTGGTTTTGAGGTCTAACAACTTGAGGCTTCTCTCAATTACACGCCAAGCCAACGATTTTTGTTTGATATAATCGCGTTTAATTACCATTACATTTACGAGTATGTGTTCGTCTGTCGTACCCGAAACCTGAGACAATGGCAATTGCGACCCAATAGCCCTCGAAACCCAACTGTTAGCTTTATTAATTATTTTAAATTTAGTGTTTAATTGTTCACCTGAGATGGGTTAACATTGATGTGGGCACGTAGAATAACAGACATAGTTCATCATGAATTGAGCCAGGCCTTACCAAGGGAGGTTTAACTTGGGCCTGAACTCGATCCACTTGTTATCAAAACGACATCGGGTTGGCCCAGAATCATTACCTTTACTCGACTTCGTGTTCGTGCAATGCAAAAGCAGGCAAGCAACATCACGTGACAATCTTTACACGTGATTTCAATTTCAAATATTCCATTCCACGGAAAGTGTTTGATAGACAAACTACAAAGGGCAGGGGCAGGCCCAGCATGGCAGCGTTCTTGTCATTACTTATTCACACTACTGAATATTGCGCGCAATTACCGCAAAAAATGCGTGAGAATCAGAGTCTTTAAAGGGGAAAAAGCCGTTGAATTTCGATTGTCAGCAGTCCAATACTTACACTTGGGGAGAATCGGTCTTCCATTGTTCCACAAAAAAGGTGGGAAAAAGAAAACAATGATCACAACACGTAAAAATAGTGACATAAAATTTGTACTAATTGATGCTTGACTTGAGTTGTTGCCAGCGGTTAGGCAATAACGCGAAGCACTTTCCATCGTCGAACAAGGGGACACTTTCTGAATGAAGCCATTTGATTTTTATTTTTCATATTCATTACCCCCATTGAGGCCACTAATTGTGTACAAGTTGGTGGAAAAAAAGCAAGACGTGCAATATTTTGACACGCACCCCTGCCCCTCTCTCTATTGCTGCCTGCCATGGCTAGTTGACCATGCGGTCGATTGTTCTCTGAGATATTTGTCAACTGGTCCATAACAATAATAATAAATAATGTAGCGAAAACTACAAATATATTTGAAATTAATTGTAAAATTTGATGACGTGGATATAATTTGGGCCCACAGGTCTTTATGGGCTCTAACAGTATAGGTTTATTGCACTGAACTTTGTGGTCCCAAATACTAACAACGGTCAGAATCAAAATGTCTTTGAAACCATAAATCAAGGAAAATTAACATAATGAAATGGGTCCCATTGGAGAACTGAGAATAGCAAGCATATGTACCATAAATTGATCTCACCCACAGATGGCAGCCGCGTCTTTTAAAGGACAAACAAATCCACGTGGAAACAAATTGGACAGCGATATAACTGAAACTACCAGAAATGGGTAATTTTCCAAATCTTCCCTCCAATACGTATTTTCGCGGAGAAACAAAAATTACGGTCGACGTGTACAACTGAGGCGCGATAGAAGGACCCGCTCTATTTGGGCCTTTTTCGCTTGACCAGCGGGTTTCCGTCGTGTGCAAAGATCTCTGCGCAACCCAAAAAACAGAAGGGAACAAAGAAAACACACTCTCTGTTCAACCTTTACGCTTCCTCAAGCTTTTCCTCCAAAACAAAAACATTTTGCCTCGTGTTTTTGCTTTCCATGTTTTTCGTTTGATCTTCAGCTTTGCAAGGTTTTTGGTTTTCTTTTTTCTTTTTTATCAGCGTTGTTGGTGCAGACGTTGTTGATCTTGGATTCGGATTATGGTCACGAAGAACATTGAATCGTCTCTGGCACAAAAACCGGTTGGTTTGTCGTTCAATTACGCGAGGAATGAAAATGTATTGATTGGAATTGGGATGTGCATTGTAATTATTTATGTACTGTTGCTTTAGGGAGATGGAGGCACTCCTCCTACGCCAGCTGGACATCCACCCGACCGGCCTCCTGGTGCGCAGCCTGATAATCGCGCCTCTCGTGCTGGCAATGCGGTAATTCTATTTTTCTTTTATTTTTCAACCTTTGAATTTTGTCTCAGAATTTAATTTTAGTTTATGTTATCATCAACATCATTGTCATTGCTATCATTATCCTTGAATCACTGTACACTGTTGATCAAATCGTTATCTATTTTATCGTTTTGACATGTTGTACTTGCACCAATTATGTTGTTGCATAATGTAGATATAACTATAATTTTACCTTTACTGCCTAATGTTAACAGATGGATGGGATGCACGAAGAAGAATAAGTCTCTGCATTTCATGTCATTCTTAAATTCTGCCCTTACGTTATTGTTTCCAAAGCTTTTGGTTTATCAAAATATGTGAAAGCCGCATGTTCTAACTAAACAATCTTCTTTCAGGTTTTCAAGAGTGGACCACTATTTATATCATCCAAAGGTGTGTTTTACTTCTTTGGTTTATAAATTTATTTCAGTCCGAATGAGAAATAGGAAAAATGGAAGCTCAATAAGCATGTTCTGATCAATCTTTTTAGCTTTCTGACAGTTGTTGATTTTATTTGTTTTCTGGTGTAGTCTCTATTTGTCTGGTAATAAGTGTCCAAAATGAACTGGTTTGTTTTTTGAAACATTTGACCACAAAAATGGTTGTGACTGTTTTTATGATGCTAAGAAATGTTTTTCTTTATATGAGTGATAATCCTATGTTATTATGTTTATAGGGAGTGCCATTTCTAGTGCCGAGTTAATTCATCATATGAAGCCATTTTCTTTCTACAGGAATTGGATGGACATCCTGGAAGAAGAGGTGGTTTATCTTAACACATACTTCATTGGTTTTCTTCAGAAGTGATCCAGTAAGTATCTTGCATTATGGTTTATAATGTATCCGAATGACTGTCTTTTTTGATAATGTGAAATTAATTGTTATACTGTTATTGAGAAAGCTGCTACAGTGATCATTCAATTTATCATGAAGAAGCTGATCTTTATTCGGGTTTCTCAAGCACAATTTATGCAAGGATGGAGGAAAAACATTACATTAGGAGGATCCTCCCTATTCACATTTGGGTTAAACTTTATTTTTGATGGGTTGAGAAGAAAAATAGCTCCTATAGTGTCTGCCCTTTTAAGATATTACAGGTCACACTAAAATCGCAAAAATTATATGGATAATAAAAATTTATTAGTTATTTATGACTTGCAGGGAGGTTTTATGGAGTGAAGGAAATTGCAAATTCTATGTGCTCTAATGTGGCAAATATATAACTTATCATTTTGATTATTTAGTTTTATTTACAAACCCCCACACCCCTGCTCCCTTCTTTCTTTTCCTCTAGGCTAGTTGCATTATTAGGGTTTTGAAAAACTCATCTACAGTCTTTATTTTTCAGAGTGCTATTCAACAAAAGGGGACTGAAGTGAATTTGACCCTTGGTGGTATTGACCTCAACAATTCAGGCAGGTCGGCTTGCTTTTTGAAATTTGATGTTATTTCTTTAATTTGGCTTTCTTCTTACAGTTGTTGCTGTCGGAAAGTTAGAGCATTTAAGTAACCCCGTATCTCTTCCTTTGGAAAATTTATAGTGTGGTGGTCAAAGCAGATAAAAAACTCTTGACGGTGCTCTTTCCTGATGGTCGTGATGGACGAGCCTTCACACTCAAGGTGCTTTCTTATCTTGTTACCTGCAGATTTTGATTTTTATTACACCGAATATAATATCTTTGATGGTATAAACTATAAAAATGTCTGCTAAAAAAATAAATCAAACTTCTTCTAAGTAAGATCAATCTGTATCTGAACATGATTAAGTTTCAACTGAAACTGGGACTTAAAGTTCGCACCAAACCATGAACACCTGAAAGATTACTAGCAAATGAAACCTTTTCAAAATCAAGGAAGTTCAGTACCTTGTGCTTGTGTCAGGCTTGAGAAATACTGAGTGCTATGTGAATAATGTTTCTTCATTGATTGGAATTTTTGTTATGAGCTACTGGGGAAGATTGCATTGGGTTTGAGAAAGTTTGAATGCTATCTCTAACAAGAATATTTTTGCCACCAAAAATAGCATATTTACATGCACTATTTGTGCATTCAGTGATGATTTTGGGAAGCTATGACACTTATTGTATTGTATAAAACATTAACAAATTGTGCAACCTTGACAAATTTGAAAAAAGCCTAGGGCAAAAGTGGAAATGAGAGAGGTATCTCTGATACTCGATTTTCAATCTTTGCTGTTCACCACTGACATTTGTTTTTATTTTTCTTTATTGGTACTAAAGGCTGAGACTTTAGAGGATTTGTATGAGTGGAAGACTGCGCTGGAGAATGCTTTGACACAAGCACCTACTACTGCTTCTGTGATGGGGCAAAATGGCATCCTCAAGAATGATCAAGCTGAGGCAGCAGATGCTTCTTCGGAGCAGTGTATGCTCTTCTTTTTTGATTTTTAATAACAGTATACTTTGCACTATTTTTATGTGCACTGCCCTGATATTTGGGTTCTATTTGTGGCTAGTTCATCAAATTCTGTTTTTCCCCTCTTTTTAACAGTATGCTTTGAATTTGGATTACTTGCTTGCTGTGGTTTTTTTCCTCCAATCATTCAGATATTAACTTTTCCTATTCATTTCTCTTGTAGTGAAAGATAAAACTGTGAAATTCCCAGTCATTGGTAGACCAATTTTACTTGCTCTGGAAGATGTTGATGGAGGTCCATCATTTTTGGAGAAAGCCCTTAGGTTCATGGAAGAGCATGGTGAGTTGTTCATCATAGGCACTATAACTCAATTTGTTATTACACCATTTTTATAAGTTAAAGATTATGGTGAATGAATTATTGTTGAAGTGGTCCATTCTTCCTTCTTTAATAGAAATAAGGATGCATTGACTAGAAGAGACTAAAGTTTCCAAAATTTTCTTCAACTTGTTACATCCAAGGATTCATTGTTGAGGGATGCATTGACATTTATCTTTGTGATTGGATTTCCATAGAGTCATTCTGGGTTGTTGACCCTCGATTATCATTCTCTTAATGGAATTGCTAAACTGATTGTGGGAGAAACTAATTGGGAAAAGGTTATTTAGTGGTTGACAAGCTAATTGTGGTGGAGTATATGTATTATAATGTTGCTATCTATAGGTTGAACCATTTCTCTGCTGAAGGTTAATAATTGGGCATGATCTAACAATCGCCAACAGGACTTTAGTTTTCTTTCCTTTTTTTGTTTTTCCACTAAGGAAAATCTGTGGGGAGAATGTCACCATCAGTCCTACTTCAAACTCGGGTGTTACCTTGTTGTGGCTGTAATATTTGTTTGTGAAAGCACAAAGCCATCATTGATCTTCTTCTGGAATTCCTTTGTATTATTTTATTTGTTTTCTTTCTTTTGAATATATATGAATCTGATCGGTTCAAACTAACATAACAGGAGTCAAAGTAGAAGGCATCTTAAGACAAGCTGCCGATGTTGATGATGTTAACCACAGAATTCGAGAATTTGAGCATGGTTTGTTCAGATATACTGTGTTCATTGATTATTTTTGCAATCTTCTCTCTGTCTCTAGATATGCCATTGGTTGTGTACTTTTTCTCTAAAAATTTCAAAATCTTCTGTTCCGATATGCTGGTCTTTGAATTTATTTTTATAACTTAAATTAATTATAAAGTATGTACAGACTTAAGGATTGATTTTACAAACTAAACTATGATATTGCATTAAATTTCTTGGCTAGTAGACTTAACAAAGAAGTAAAAAATTTCCATGGTAATTCTTCGTCAGAGTCATTCTGCTCCATTCAAAAGTTTATAGTTTATGCTGTCTCATTCAGGAAAAATTGAATTTTCTCCTGAGGAGGATGCACACATTGTTGCTGATTGTATCAAGGTATCTACTTTTGGTCGCAGTAATATATGAATTCCTTTCTATTGGTTGCAGCTTATGGTATTTATTGATATTAATGCAATATTCCAGTATTTCATTCGGGAACTGCCCTCCTCCCCAATACCTGCATCGTGCTGTAATGCCCTGCTAGAAGCATGTCGTAAGTCTGCTGTTTACATATTTGTTTTGGTTTTTTCAGTTAGTCACAGTATTTTTTTTTTACAGTAATAGTTGGCAAACAGTTATTGGTAACGTGATTGATGTGTCATGAATTGTTAATATGTAACTATTTTGTGGAGTTTACTTTTACGTATGCCACACACTGAGCCTATATTTACAGACAATCTGTCATTGAACTGCATGGTTTAATCCAGCAAATGAACTCTTGTCTACAACTTCAATAGACACTATACAGTTAAAATATGTGGAACTTAAGATGTTCTGGTTTCAAAAAATAAGATCATCTTAAACATTTTAATTCCCTGTTTTCAAGTTCTCCATGACTTATCTACACTATTCTGATCTGCATACAATTGAAATATGCCTTTAGTTTTATTTTTGAATGTTGAGTTTGTGGTATATATGTATAAAGAAACATTTTACACAGCACCATCAAACGAAGTGTGCTTAAATTTTTGGGATTGTGATATATAGCTTGAATACGAGATATGTATCTCCAACATAGTAAAGCACATTGATTTATGGTTTAGTATCTACTTTGCTAGTGGGAAGTTCTAGTCTTAAAAATTCCAACTGCTGGACACCCATTCTTGATCTTCCAAATTGTAAAGTTTGTGGAGTGCCTATAGGTTTTTACCAGGGTATATTTAACCTGATATTACCACATATAAAGATTGTAGACCCTATGGTTCTTAGTATCGGGTGCTTACGACGTTATATTACTTTGACCCATTTATGGATACCTTAGAAATCAATTTTTGGCCGTCTGCTCCACCTTTCTTGCTTTACATCAATCATGATCAAGACATTCCCCTCACATTTGGATCCTTGAGATTCCAAGTTCTTAAAGATGGCATGTCCTTAAATAAATAGTGTAGGAAATGCAGTGTACTGGGCTAGCCAAAGTTCTTACTTTAAACTGTGTTACTAGACTAGCAGCAACTGCAGGACTAAGTTTTCAAGAGCAATCCAACTTGAAATTTCATGTTACTCTTTAGAATACAGAGCTTAGGTATTGAATTACATACATCTTACAGTAAAACTTACTCTTATCATGCAACAATCTGTCATATCATGGTATATTTGATTTTTTACTAATTATTTTACAATGACTAGGAACTGATCGTGCCAGTAGAGTCAATGCTATGCGTACTGCAATATGTGAAACATTCCCTGAGCCAAATCGTCGCTTGCTGCAGAGGTAGTGGTTTCATTAATTTTATGAGGTTATATTTTGTTTTCTCGGATATCCATCCCGACTTTGGAGCTGGATAAGGTGCTAGCTTCTTCTGTTTTTCTGTTTTATTGCATAATTCCAACGGACATTTTGGTATTTTCTGTACTACTTTCTATCTCATCTTATCTAATCCAGAAACAAATTCTAGTTTTTTAAAGTTAAAAATAAATAAACAAAACTTTGGAGCTGCAGAAATTGTTGACTAAAGCAAAATCTATTGCAATAGTAAAATTGTCCTTCAATTTTTTCCCCAGTATCAGCAAGGTGATGGTCACTATCCATGAATTATGACCAAAAGCTTTTCTTGAATTCATTTCCTTAAGTTGTAAATCTGGGAAAGTATTTATTTATTTATTCCTATTGTTATGTTTTCATGCTCTAATTTGGCAACTAGTTGCATTGCTCCACTTTAGTCTGTTTATTTCTTTCTTTGTTCAGAATACTTAAGATGATGCAAGCTATTGCTTCTCACAAAGCTCAAAATCGAATGAGCACTTCAGCAGTGGCAGCTTGCATGGCACCCTTACTTCTTCGTCCACTTCTAGCTGGTGAATGTGAGATTGAAACTGATTTTGATGTGGGTGGTGATGGTTCTGCTCAACTACTGCAAGCAGCTGCTGCAGCCAATCATGCTCAAGCCATTGTCATAACATTACTGGAAGAATATGATAATATATTTCGGGTAAGCCGCAGGTTATTTATTGTTTGTTTAAAACTTGATTGACGCTTATCACCTTCAGTTGGTTCTTATGTTTCAACATTTTCTGGGGATACATATTGTCAACTGTGAATGAATGAGTTTGAAGTTTTTCATTGCTGATTATAGGGTCTCTTCACTGGTTTAAATGTCATTTAGGGTGCTTATATAACCTCAAGTTTGAGTTAGTGTCTCCCTTTATGTCCACATGCGTGCTAGCATATAAGAGTACAACGTGCCTTTTAAACAGGAACAAGAAATAAAAGATGAATGAAATCAGTAAAATCTGGTGGTGCAACTGAATCAATAATTGCTTAAAGATGTCAGGAAAAATGTCAAAATTAAACAATTTTGACTCTCTTCTTTTTGTGGTCCTATTATTATTATTACTCCATTTAATTAGTTTCAACTTTGTGATTTTATTCTTTATTAATTAGTTTTCTGTTAGCAGGAAGGTTCAGTGTCCCCTGATTTGTACTCAGAGTCGGAAGAGAGTGGAAGTGAAACTGAGGAGGCTACTGATGATGATGAGTCTTATGAAGATGATGATGAGGATGAAGCAACAGAGGGGTCAGATGCATATACAGATGATGATCTTGAAAATGCATCAAGCAGATCTTGCAGTGAGAGTGGTGACTCGGAAGAGAGCGTTCCTGATGACGATAAGGCTTGTTACTGTACTTTCTAAAATGAGTATCTTTGTTTATAAACATGATATTATGGTAGTAAAAGTACTAGGATGTTTAAAGCATCCTTTATGCATTATGCTGGATTCTCTTGGATGCTTAAAATCAATACTTTGTTCTTCATTTATTGAACCTTTAGCTAAAGAAATCATGCTTTCTTTTGACAAAACCAGTTTTGACTGTGCCTAGAGCAAATATTTTACAGAAAATAATGTTTGTGAATGATTGAATTTGACAACATTTACTTTTTATTTCATAACATGATAGATTCAAGGCTTGAATTTTACACAAGCTCAACTGCACAATGTGGCCTTTCCCTCAATTTTGTAACTGTATCTGCAATTACAATCTTCAGTATGGCTTACTGCTGCAGATTTTATCCACTGTTTTGGATTTTCTGAACTCCATTGTCTCTGTGTGTATGTGTTGGCATATAAATGTGGTTCATCTGACCTGGTTTTTTTCTTATTTGATTATGACAGTTGTTTACTTTTATTAGAAAAGTACAGCATTTTCATACAATGTGCCTTAAAGTGCAGGATTTTAGCGTCTCTGAAAGAGATGACAAGTTTGGAGTTGGTCAGAATTCAGCATCAAGTTCACATCAAACATCACAGCTGCAACATGATGATGTAAAAAGCAGTGACAATATTCAGAATCAAAGTGAAAATAATTCCACAAGAGAGGCTAATGAATCGGCTGAATTAGTAGGAGATGTTTCTTTGCAAACAAGTTTGGATGATAAGTTAAATGGCCATAGTCCAAAGTCAAGCATGCAGAATTCTTCAACCATCTCAAATGGACCAGTCCCTGGATCTAAGCGTCCCACTGTTTGGGGACGAACTGCTGTGAGTTTTAAGTTTCCTGAACTACTGATTTGTCTCTCTGCTTTTGGGGCTTTTTTAATTAGTCATTTTTTTCCAAAGCAAATGTTTTCCAATTCTGTTGATTCTTGATCTTGCTGAAGAGATTTTGTTGCTTCCACAATCTCTAGTTTTTAATTTCTTATCTTCCATGTGTATTTTAAAGCAATTTTAACCAGATTTATTTTTCTGCAAGGAGTCCAGGCAAAGAAGAAGCTTTCTATGGAATCCATTGATTCTGATGACGAGTAAGTGATACATCTCTCCTGTGTGAAAGTGATTATCTACATCAGCCTATTTTAGTTTTTTGTGGTTACTGCATCTTGTTTAGTGTCAGCTGATTCCACACACAAGAAACTAGATATGATACCACGCACTTGAAATTACGTTAATGGATCAAGTTTGATTGCCTTGACATTCAAATTGCTTCTTGAACTTGAACCTTTGAGGGATGAACTTACAATGTGTTAACACACAACTTGTAGCAGTATGGTGTACCACTGGTTTTTATATGTGAGTGCCCATGTGAGTGTGTGTGTGTGTGAGAGAGAGATAGGCTTTGATGATTTATTGTAGAAACTGGCCATTAAGCTTTTAAGTTTAGGATGAAAGGAGTTGTACATACAAGATATTTTTCCTAGTCTAAATAATTGCATTGTGAAATTTATTAGGAACATGTTTCTGGTAATGTGCCTTTTCTGATCCATTCATTAACCGTAGGGTTGAGCTCCAGAGACTCGAGGACGCTAAATCTAACTTGCAAAGCAAAATTACTGTCGAGGTATGAACTAAAAAAATTTCTCCTCGTTTCCTGCATGGATTTGTTTTTAAATGTTTTCGAAACATTTCCGTTATAGGTGAAACAAAACAGGCTTCTGGAAGCCAGTTTGGAAAGACGAAAGAAGGCCTTGCAGGAGCGTCGTTTAGCTCTTGAGAACGATGTACGTTTCATTTGGAAGTCTAAACAACATTGTGGTTTCTCCCTGTTTCTTCCCCCTAACTCTTCATGGATGCTAGTGTGTTCTAGACAAGTAATCATGCATGTTATGATTTTCTGGCATAAGTATGTTCTGCAAAATATTTTCCGTAAAATTGGTTAGAGATCTGCTATTTTCCCTGACCAATATCAATCAGGGTTCAAATATTTGACATAAAAACAGTTGTGTGTCAGTTGCATTAATGCATCGTTACCAAGAGAATGCACCAGGAAGTTCCTTGGTTCGTTAGATTATAAAGATATCTATATGTAATTGTTTACCAAGGACTTAAAGGAGTCAGCATAAAATGATTCCTATCATTATCATCTGTTTTTAATGGTTTCTTTTTAAAAAAAAAAAAATTTAAAAATGGTTTCTAAAATTTGGTTTTTATGGTAATCCCCATTCTCTTGTACTGCAAAAAGGTCTAGCCAGAGAATGAACCCTTGATGTTTTATAGCAATTTGTGGTTGACCAATTTGGTTATTTTGGAAATTGCATATGTGCTTTTTTCCAGATTGATAGTGTTGTGGGTTGAATATCAGTGGTATTAACTAATAGATAGTAAGGTCCTGATGATGTACAGGAAATAGAACAACCTTGGAATGATTGAAATTTGTTACCCATAATTGCTTCTGTGTTAATTAGAAAATTAGGTGTGCACAAGTGACTGGAATTCTTCAATGACATATTGAAATTGTTTGAGGGACTGTACTGAACCAGTAAGTGTTAATTGTACTTGCAGGTGGCTAGACTACAGGATCAGTTGAAAAAGGAGATAGATAAGAGGGAAGCTTTGGAAGCAGGACTTGCCTTTCTTCAGGGTTCCTTTCCTATTCCAGCTACAGTTGATGAAAAGGTTAGTTACCTCCCACTAACTGTTATGATTGCTCGGTCATGCCTAACACTATTTAATATGCAAAATTGTTAAAAGACAAAGATAGAGCTTGGAGAAATAGCTCAGGCAGAGACAGATATTATTAAGTTGAAGCAGAAGGTAGATGATCTGGGAGGGCAGCTTAATCAACAGCTCAAGAAAAACATTGGTTTTGCTGGTGATTTAAGCAATCAGCTCCAGAGAACATCAACAAAACTGTATGCTCTTTCTTTACTTAGTTTTTCTTCTCTTGTTGCATCTCCTTCTGTTGGGAATTTATCATAAAAGTGTTTCTTAATTGAGTTCATTCCATGTGAGGTTCTGAGTTTCTTTATACATACCTGAGTTGCAATTTAAATGTTTATTCACTGACATTTTTGCTCTTCAAAACAAATAATGTGAGATGGTGATATCACCCGGTTTGTGGTTTGTACTGAGGTTGTTTCTTTCTTTTTATGTTATTATCTGTAGGTTAAGCTCATTTTATTTTTGGCACAGGAAGGACAAACAAAGAGATATTGAAGCTGCCACTGCCAGTTCACATGTCTCTGAAAGGTTAACAAGCAAGGTAAATTCAAGTTGGAATTTGAAGCATGTTGTTGAAGAATAATCTCTGTTTTAAAAATAATTTAATGTTTGATTGAATTTCAAGATGAGTTGCAATAAGGTGCCAAAACAAAGTTGTCTTTTGAAAACCTGTGTCTTGTGTGCATTGTGGCATTGAAGCCTGGACAGTCAAGCGCCCTGAAACTAACTTGTTTCTTTCCCAAACATTAATATAAACAGAATATAATAATAATATCAGATTTTAGTGTTGGAACAGTGCATTTTCTAAAGTAAACATAATTTGGAGAATATGCTGGACATGCAAACAAGCCAAGTTCAGGATTGGACTTTTTCCAACCTTGATTTTTTAAAGACAATACATGATAATTTGAGCTTTATGCATTTAATTGGCGAATAAGCCTCAAGCAGAAGCTGAGCTGATACATTAGGGAAAAGCCCATGCTGTTAGATTTCTATCCAATCTTATACATTGAAGGACTTTAAGGTTTTGGGTATAGCAGGATTTGAATCCAGATAGAGCAGCAGAATGTGAAAATGAGAAAAAAGGCGAATCAACTTCTTTGTCGAATAAGAATCAACCTAAAAACCAGCAGCAGGCAGATTCAATAACCAATGCCAAGCCTACTGCTCCAGTAAATTCCAAGAAATCTGGCACAAAGGGTGAGGTATGTTATATTTTATGTTTTGTTATGAAGTCAGATTAATTGATATGATAATACAACAATTTGAATCCATGACTGTTATAACTTTCAGTTGTTTTAAGGGGCACCTGGAGCACTGAGTGAACGAAACAACCGTCATTATAATATCATCATATCTGACATATTCATTTTTTTGCTTATTCAGAATCAATGTTTCAAGTTGTAAAGTGTCGACATTGCTATTAAAAAATTCTTGCCATAACTGTTTGGGTTTTGGGCTGACGAGTGATATTTTTATGTGGGATAGACTTGTGAAATCCTATTGCCTATGGATTTTCTTGATGACTCCATTGTTTATTTAATTTACAAATGGCCAATGTGGTCTTGTATCATTATAGTGTATTTAATGTTAGATAGTTTTACCACTCTTTGGTTGTGCGCTCGACAGGGAAGCAGCTCTACTTCCTTTGCACTGACAAAATTAACAACCCGTCTGAACTTTCTGAAAGAACGGCGTAGTCAGATAGCAAGTGAGCTCCAAAATATGGATAAAAGCAAAGGTTCTAATCAAGGAAGCCACAGCCAAGACAAAGGAAGAGGATCCGAGCCCCAACAATCAACTCAGAGTCTAGATAAGTCTCAAGGATCGGAAGTTCAATCCATTCCACAATCAGAAAAAAGTACAGAATGTGACAGTAGTCAATCACTTCAAAACCAGGACAAAGGAGTGGGAATAGAAGGCCAATCAATACAAAATTCAGAAAAGTCCAGGAAATCAAATATGCATTCCCAACAGAATGTGGATAGAGGTAAAAGATCTGAAGTCTCACGTCCTCAAACTTTGGACAGAGGAAAATCAGAAGGTCACGTCTCCTATGATGAAGATAAAACTCGAGGATTAGGAAGCCAATCTCACACGCCCACTCCAACTTTCTCCAGATGATACCAGGGTCTTTTATAAACTCTCAGTCATTTTTTTGTGCCCATCTGGGATTGGTTACTATGCCCATAAGAATGTTCAACATTGACCATGGCGCGTAAAAGATGCGGAACTGCACTGGAAAATAATTCTACATTGCTGATTTTGATGCCCATATCCAAGGAGATGTTTCAGTCGTGCAGAAACCCCCAACCCTCCCACACAAAAGCCTGGAATGTACAGATCAACTTCTTTGCGTTAGTTACGATAGTTGATTTTATCGGAGAGAAAGCAGGTTTGTACAGTTATTTATTTGCATCCTCTGTTTGGACAATTGCTATTAATAATTTAAGTTACTTGTCTCAATGCTGAGAAAGGCTCGCGGATTCAAGCCTCCACCAAAGTTTGAGACCATGGCAAGCGTGACATTTTCATCTTGCATTCAGAATTCTAGTGGGAACAACTATACATGTAACCTGTTCTGATTGGATGAGTTTCACTATGTAACTTGATTAATATAGAACTAATTTCTTCAGTGTCAAGAAATTGTTTTAAAGGTGGAAATAGAATTATCAAACTAATACTAAGTAGAATCGGCATGCAAAAATTGGGGAATTGGTGGAAGAGAGTAACTGAGTTTAGGACCAAACATTCTTTTCTAAAAATGAAAAAAAAAAAATCAATTGATTCGGGCTACGATTGCACATAGAAAGACACGAAACCCAGCTTGAATCTTCCATTGGTGCCCGCACAAATTAGAATTCCACCACGAATGGTTCTGCCTCTGCACTCACGAAAATCCATAAGTAGGCACAACTGGCTGGTGAATCCTGAGTGACGGGCCCAAGAAAACAACATCTAGGAATGCGAATCAATGGTTCCAAGTGAGTATGAATTTTGAAGCAAGTGAACTTCTACACGTGCCTACCACACGTCCGACTATTTCGACCCTACTCTCTGGCCTCAAATAATAATAATAACGACAACAATTAATATAAATATTATTGGTAGGCGAGGAGGCGATGAACGTTTCATTTCCTGCCCCCAAGTATTAACATCCAAGCCACAAATTAACTAACCAGAAGTTTTCCATTATCATTAGATTTAGACTAAACTCAATAACTAATTAAAACAAATAATAATAATAATAATAGAATTTTTCTGTCTAATATTTTGTCGTCATCGTCAATCAAAACTCCTTGAGCAACTTCCTGACTTGCTCTAATGTCACAAACAACACCACAGTAAACGGTCCCTGCCTCGAAATAGTTGGAATGAACCCCTTGTACAGTGCCATGGGCCCCTCGGCTCTCACCGTCTTCAACGCGCAATCTAACGCCCCCTTGTAAGGTGGGTCCCTTCCAGCTTCCACCTTCATGTTCATAACCCTTGTCTTTATCACGTCTACCGGATTCGACGCCACCGACGCCACGAACCCCGCCGCGAAACTCGCCGTCACGTGCGTCCCTAATCCATCCCTCATCACTTCCTTCTCCAGTATCATTTCCTTGAACTGATCGTACGATGCCAGCTGTGACGCCGTCACGATCATCGCGCGGTTCACCGTCAGTGATGATCCGCGCCACAGGCTAGTGATCCCCTCTTGTCTCGACATTTGCGTGATCGCGTCGATTACGCTCTTGTAGTTACGTCGCTGAGCCGGCGGGAGACGACCGTCAGCTTGCATGCGAACCATTGCCACGTCAGCCGGGTTACCAACTGCTGCTCCGACTCCTCCGGCGAGTAAACCTGCGAAAATTTTTCGGCTCAACGGCATGCTGTTAGAGTCCTTGTCAGTCCACTTCTGTTTAAGTACATCGTACAGGCCCATGCGAGTGGTGGAATACAGCGTTTGCCGGAGCATAGTAGCCGAAACTCCTGAGAACAAAGCGGCGACGCCTTCGGTCTGAACGATTTTGATCCCGACGGAGATAGGGCCGACACGTGGCGGTTGTGATGCAACAGTCGGGACATGGACGGAATTAGACGGAAAGATGGCAGCAGAGTTGGAATGAAAAGTCATAGCAGGCCGAAGAGAATGGACTTGCTGGTGGCTAAGATTTGGAGCGGCGGCATTTTCCCCTTGGAGTTGCATGCGAACTTTAATGAGGTCGAGAGGGTGAGTAGAGCAGCCAGCTATGATTGAAGCAATACCGCCCTCAACAAAACCCTTAACACCCATGTTAATATTGCTGATTAAGCTTCGATTTATAAAAGAAAATCAAAGAAATGTATAAGATTCCGAAGAGTTGAGGGCAAGAAAAGATCTCGGAAACATGTATTGGATGGTGAACAGACTAGAGATTTCAAGTATTTATAGTGTGAGGACAAGGAAGGGAACCTGAGGAAGAGGAAATAAGTGGGAAGAAGACGCATACGCGGCTTGCGGTGGAGACCAGTTCTTTACTCATTTATGTTGTTGTTGTTGTGTGGTTCCGCTGTTTGACTCTGACGCCACTCAACTCAAACCCTAATTCATGCACGTAGCCATGATTGAAGTCATACGAATTAGACCCCGTAATTGACCAATCATTGGGCCGAGCCAAACTAGGCCCATTTAGTAAATAGCTAATAACCTTCATCAATGGCTGAATGGTGTCCACGTCATGGGTTTGGCAAAGTGTAGAAGACTGCTGGTGAAAATTAAAATAGAGAAGCTAGTTTGTGAAAAATTAAATTAAATTAAATTATTCTAATTTAATGGGAGGAGAAATAAGGGGGAAACAATCAATCACGAGAAAGTCTTAGTAGGGGAGTCTCATCACGTTTAATTATGGTAAGACAATAATATTATTTAATTAATAAAAATTAAAAAAATAAAAAATTATTATTTAATTAATAAAAATTAAAAAAAATTATTATTTAATTAATAATTTAATTCAATCAATAAAAAAATTTCACTTATATAATTTAGATAATAAACATTCTTTAATATTTTTTTATCTATAATTTTTTTATTTATTAAATTATTCTATCATTTTAATATAATTATAATTGTAATAATTAATATTTTTTTATAAAAAAAATATTAAACAGGTAATTAACAAATCTTACGCGGGAGAGTAAGTTGGTCCGGAGGGTGGGACGGAGCTGAAATAAGAATTAATTAAGCCAAACTTGGCGTCTAGTCTTCGTAGGTAGACCGAATCAATCAAATCAAATCATGGGGGTAAGTTTAGTTTGGGACTGTCTACGATGCATCCAAAGCATTTAATGCCCAACTAATGTTTGGCTACCACTACCACATTGACAGCTAAACGATTAAATGGGAGGAGAGTTAGGGAGAAACAGTCAATCACGAGAAAGTTGGAGAGTTTCCTCGCACGTTCAATTGGGTTAAGATAATAAAATTATTTAATTAATAAATATTAAAAAAATTAATAATAAATTTTAAAATTAAAGAAAATTTATTATTTAATTAATAATTTAATTAAATTAATAAAAAATAAAATAGAATCTCACTTATCTAATTTAGATAATAGACCTTTATTGATACTTTTTATTTATAATTTTTTTATTAATTAAATTATTTTATTAAATTAATATAATTTAAATAGTTAATATATCGTAAAAAAAATTAAGCGGGAGAGTAAGTTGGTCGGGGAGGTGGGATGGAGTTCAAATAAGAATTAATTAAGCCAAACTTTGCGTCTAGTCTTCGTAGATAAGACTGATCAATCAAATCACGGATAAATTTA
>CP135549.1:1404469-1458297 GCA_032402905.1 Khaya senegalensis | reverse complement strand
TTATTAATTCAAGATTTGTATATTAGATATGTACTATATTTTGTATGTGTTTGATATTTTATATCAAATGTTGCACATTAAATATTAATCATTTTAAATTTAATGTCAACCACAATATATTTTTATTTATTTTATATTTTAAGTAAAAAATTTTATCATTTACCTTATTATTTAAGGTTTTAGATCTTTTGAAACTAATGAAAGTTAAAAAGAAAGAATTAAATTTACAAGTGTTATATACAATATATAAGATCTGTAAGTGTTCCATGACAATTATATATAATTTAATTTTTATTCATTAATTAGATAAGTATATCTATAATTTTTATTAAATAAATATATAAATAATAAGTTAATAAATAGTATTCGAAAATAATATTAAACCTAAAATTAAAATTATAATGTTAATAAATAATTATTATTACATATATATTATTTAATTTTTTTAATTAATTTAATAATAATATATATTTTAATATTATTTTGAATGGCTTTAGATATTTGATTTTTCAGTCATTTTCAAATACAAATACTAAACATGTGATTTTTTTTATATGATTAATTCATACAAATTTTATTTATTTTGATCCAATACAAATAAAAATATCTCAAAACTCTTAAATATTGTATATGCTATTATTCTTATTATTGACAAATTTTTATTGGTTGACCGATACAAATCATTTAGTTAACTTACTTAGCTGACAGAAAACTAATCATTTTTTAAATATCGTTATCCATCAAATGAAACAAATTATTCTATAGACTTACTCAATCAGTTAAAAATTAATCATTTTCTAAACATCTTTATTGGTCGGTTAAAATAAATAATCCAATTAACTTACTCAACTAGTATAAAATTAATCACTTTCTAAACATATTTACTAGTCGACTGCAATAAATCATTTAATTAATTTACTCAATCAACATAAAGATAATCACTTTTTAAACATTTTTATCTCGGTAAAAAAATTAATCACTTTCTAAATATGTTGATATATTTGTTGCCCGCTAAAAAATAAATAAATAAATTTATATACCTATAATAATAGTTATTTATTAATTCAACTAGTTATGATATAATTAAAGTGATTATACATAAAATTTCATTAAGTATAGAAAAAAATTGCATAAATGTATAATAAAATTCATTAATCTCAAATAACAAGATTGTACAAAATTTATTTTGTTGAGAACACAAAAATAATTATTATATAAATTTACTTGATAGCTTAAGTTAAAAATAAGAAACTTTTAAATTTCAAGCAAATTACATATTTTGTATTATAAATAACCCTTACAATAAATATCTCATATAACAAAACTCATCATTTACAAAACTTATATAAAGTTATATCAACTAACAAAATAACCCAAATAAAGCACATTTTTCCTAAAAAAAGCACGTATGTATAGAACAACACATATATGTGTAAAAAAATTGTTAAAATATCAATTTAACTACCCAACAAATATATACAAGCACGTTGTGGGCACAAGCAATTATAGCTTTATCCAATATCTGTCTGCCACCCAAGCACCTATCTCATTTACACCTACAAATACAATAAAAATATATTCTCATAAATAACATATTCTTGTTTGGTGCAATTTGTAGTATAATTATGAAATCAAAGTTCATGTAAATGGTGGAGTAATGCGTATAAATATAAAAGATAAATATTAATATCAAAGTATGCGTACTTATAGTTTATGCACATTATGTAATTATATATTACTTAAAATAGTTCACTTATCATGCTGCTTTGGATGCCCCTTTGTTAGTCCCTTGTTCAAATTATGTGGTGGCCTCTACGATTTGGGAGCTAAAAACTTTGTAAGTTTCACGAGGATTTTATGTTAAGTACGCACCATTTATTGAACCTTTACTCCCTTTAAGTTAACGTTAGAGTTTTACCATTTTTCAAAAAAAGTTGAGCGTGAAATTGTAACGAGTTCATGTTGTCAAATATTATAAAATTTTATTGTCAATAAATGAATATATAAACTATATCCAAAATGTTAAGTTTTGTAAAAATACCCTATATATGTGTGTTTTTCGTGAATATAACTGTATATACTCCATAATCTGTATTATACTATCAAGAACAAGACACACCATATATTTATATTCACCAATTTAATGTTTATACCAACTTTCTTATTAGTTTACTCATGGTATTATTGTCCTCTTATTAGGAACTTCTTATTAAATAAAATAATATATATTTCTAACTCTCAAGTTCTAATTCTCAATTTCTCTTAAGTTCTATCTATTTTGATATATATCACATCTTGTACTTTTAATACTGTGACCGGTATAGTAATTTACTAATTCTAGTATATCATAAAGTAATTTATCTAAGATCATGTAATTGATAGAGTAAATTTACAAGAAGTATATTTAATCTTTGAATTTCAAACTAACAACTTAAAAGAATCAATAAGATAAAATGTATAATTACACCAAACAATTGAATTTACTACATATCTCACTAAACTATTGTTGTTAGCATTTGCTGTAAGAAACTCGATCATAGTCATCTTATGATTAAATACTAATTTAGCTATCTTTTTATATGATTTATCTACTTTACCCTTATTAAATAAATAAAATGTAAATGCGACTACAAGTGATTACCAAAATAATTGAAAGATAAAAAGAATTCAATCAACCAAGATTCTCAATAAAAGTGTATAACGCTAACATCAACTCTAACACAAATAATCAAAATACCTAATGTTAATGCCATCTTTATTTTTATCCCCGTCCTCTTTTTTTTCACATAAATTATATATGATCTAAAAGCCTCTTTATTACCACCATTCTTAACAGTTCTCAATAAATAGGTATATCGCAAATTAAGCACATAATTAACCATTCCAGTAAGCAAAATATCAATAACATTTACCTTATTTGGCATATTACTAGGTGTAATATTACTATACCCAAGCGTGCACATTATGACAATATAAAAACAAAAAAGCATCATCAACAAGGTAAATCTCACTTATAGCAAAATTATCACAATTAAACTAATAAATAATTAGACCTTATGACAAATTTAACACTAAAAGTATGATAACTTGCCTAATAATAGATTGACAATTAAATTAGTATTTCAATATTTTGCATGTAACAAAACACAAATAGTAAGAGATTAATGTATTATATTGGGTTGAGTTTTTTTCAAAATTAAATATGATACAAATCAAATTAAAAAAAATTAATTTCTAGGACAATTTATACATTGGCTTATAATAACAAATCTAACTTAGTTGACAAAAGAGATTGAGATTATACGGGAAAGTTTATTATTAGAAAGATCTAAAATTTGAAATTTGAAAAAGAGCGAAATATATGTAGGATTTCTCTAAAAAAAATAAAATAAAATTGTTTTGCAATAACTTTTAGATTTCCAATAATAAAAATGGAAAACATAAAATAATATGTATAAATAAATATATATATATATATATATTATATAAATGAAAATTTAAATTTTTAAGTATAAAACTTCCAAAGAAACAGAGAAATCATAACAAGAAATAGCTGACCCACAATTTTACTTTGTCTATTTTTTATTTTTCAAAACATTCAAACCAAAAATGATTGCTAAAAAATAGGAAAAAAAGACCAAAATATAATGAGTTTTCATTATTTTTGACAATGTTTCAAAGAGAGACTAATTTGAAGCTCTCATGCAAAAATATAAAAATAAAAATAATAATGATTTCTTTAATTTTTACAAAAGTTAAAACTTAATAGAATAAAAAAAAAGTTTAGTAGAAATAAGAATTAATTTACATTGGAATTTTAGTTGGAAAGTGAGTGCCCATCCCCCTTTCACATCGATGCTGAATACCCATGAATTCACTGCCATCATCATCACTATCAGCAAATCCTTTAATAAAAATAAACTAAAAAAATTATTATCTTAAAATTTAAGAATACTCATAGATCAAATAAAAATTAAAGATGATTTTTTTTTATTATAACTTCTATTTATCCAATAAAGATAAATAACAAAATGAACAAAAAAAATAACATATATCAATAATTTTTTTTTAATTCTTGGTAACAAAAATTCCAAATGCAAAAGGTAAAAATAAAATAAAATACCTAATACCTACCACTTTAACTTATAAAAAACGAAAGAAAAAAGTTTAAAAAATTAAATTAAAACACCCAAAAGTTGATATTGAAGGCGAGTAAGAGAAAAATTAGTTTTTGTTACAAAAACTTTGGATTTGTAAAAAGATTAAAAAAAGACATACATTTTGCATGAGTTATCATGAAAAAGAAGAAATTTGAGTTGCAAAGAATGATATGCAAATATTGATTGTCAAGATGAAGATGCAAATCTGTATGCTGAAAAAGAAAAGGTAAACTTGATTTCTAAAGAAGAAGATGTAAATAAAAAGATGAGTTGAGACGAGAGAGAATATGCAAAACTTGGCAAGAAAAAGTAGCTGAAATTCAAGTTAATTTTTCAATATTTTAATGTATACTGTTTGTGGATTGAAAAATTTGAATGTAAAAAAAGGATAAATCGTCGCCTGAGAGATTCGAACTCTCGCGGGGAAACCCCATGTACTTAGCAGGCACACGCCTTAACCACTCGGCCAAAGCGACTTTAGATATTAAAAGATATCATAAAAAATTTTAAAAAAGTTTACAAAGAACTGCATGCACAGATCTTGTCATGACCATAATGAAGAATTTGAATCATACATACCAGGACCGAGTTTAACTGCATAGATATCCTTTTCCTGTCTTATTATTTCATTCCGTGTTTTTATGGTAATTTTGGGTTACAATTTCTTATATATAAGATTTATTATAAATTTTGTTGATTATTATTATTATTATTATTATGCTTTTCTCATCTGGACTAATTAAGTTTGGGATTCAATTTGGCATACTTTTAATATTTGCTTTAATTTTATTTTATTTTTTTTATATTTAAGTCCAAATTATGAAATTGCATGAGAAAATCCAAGCCACAATTTACAAACAATTGAAAAAATTGAGAGGACACACCATTCTTAACGGCAGGCTGTCACAATTATTTCCCGTAATTAAGTTTGTTAAGAGATTGATTCTTCAAAAATTAATTAGCAGTCGTTAGATAATGTCATCTGATAATGTTTGATTCGAACCGACCAGCCAACCAAACAACTATAAATTAGACCAAAATCAAAGGCAAGATTAGGAATGACAACCCAAACTTGCGTATGTTACAACAAACTCTTGGCGATTTTGAAGGAGAATTATACTCCATGTTCATGGAGATTTGAATAAAAAGAATGAGAAACAAACACCCTACAGCAATGGTTAAACTCATTTCTCGTATCTCCAAACCAATATTACCTCAACAAACTATACATCCTTTACTGTTTTTAAACTTGTCTCTTTATTCTTCCTCGCCATATATTCCTCTTCCTCATTCACGAACAATAACCTCATCCTAACAAAAACAAGGACATCTCTATATGTTTTCCCTCCCTCCATGATTTGTTGATGTTGGTCGGTGTGAATTTCAGCGCTTGTTATGAGTAGCTAAAATTGATCACGATTGATGTCGAGAAAAGATCATTTATCGATCAGGGACGTGAAGTAATAGCATGGAGGTGCAGCGGATTAGACAGTTGATGTTGTTGTGGTCGAGAATTCAATGTACTTTTGTAGCTCTTGTGGGTGGAAACCATACAGCTGCTAGGTTTTGTACTCGCTAGGTTAACCTAAGGCCTACCTCTCCTATTTGCTGCCATATTTTGCTCTCTGTTTCTGTTTCTTAGACTTTTCGACCCTGGCAATTAAACTTGAACAGGTTTTCCGATATGGCGATCCAAGTTGTTCAAGGGTTCAGAACCATACGCCATCACAAGTATAAATCCTCTCCTGGAGGTAGCAATTTCAGTATGCAAACGGCCGATAAGTTTTTGATAATCAAGCTTCCTGATTCTAGGGTTTTGAAGGTTATTGCTCGGTGCATTATTTTGGCATTGCTCATTGTTTCGCTCCCCTGGATAGGACCCATTTTAGGAGGATCCTTGAACTCTGAAGCAAGCGATCTAGAACTTGAAAATGGCTGTGATCCTATCGACTTTGACTTCTTGCCGTTGCTTTTTCGTGACTTGAAAAATGAAGGCATCCTAAAACTTGGAGATAAAGCTCTCTTTGTAAGCGATGTAAATGAGGATGCCATTTACAATTCTCGACTTCTAAACGACAATCAGATGGATATCATTTCTGCCAAAGATGTGGAACGACAAAATGCAGTTCCTAATGAATCATTTGACTTTATCTTCGCTTATAGTTTCCACTCTACCACAAAATTCATTCATCGGACGCTTAAAGTAGGCGGAATAGTTGCTGTTCAAATGAGTGATAATGCTCCCTTGGCATTCGATAAGTCACCAAACTACAAAACAGTCTATCTCAGAAGATTCAGTTCGCCCATTGTGGCCCTAAGAAAAACGGACAGTGAAGAAAAAAATGTTGTGACGCAAAGGCGGCGGCTATTGTCGACATCAGAAGCAAAGAAAGCTGCATTGAAGAACCTGGAAGATGTCCTGCTGGAACCCCCACGAACTAACTCAAGAAAATCAGGCAAATATTTGAAGAGAACAAGATATTTACCAGATTTAATGGGGGACAATCTTGAGAGCTACCCTCGCCGTGTATTCGTAGATGTAAGCTTGCCAGATGAAAAAAGTGGCAGCAGTGGCACTGAGTGGTTTGCGAAGCATTATCCGACAAGGAATCTTGATTTTAAGATATACAAGATTGAAACAGTGACGGAGGAATCTCCCGGATGGAAGGAATTGAGACAAGTGGCTGAGATAGGAATGTCGAATTGGTTGAGCAAGAATGTGAAGGAAGAAGAATATGTAGTGATGAAAGCAGAGGCAGAAACAGTGGAGGAAATGGTGAAGAGCAAGACAATTAGGTTGGTTGACGAACTTTTCTTGGAATGCAGACCAAAAGGAAACGGAGGGAAAATGTTTGGGAGCAGAAGACCTTACTGGGAATGTTTGGCTTTGTATGGGAGGCTGAGGGATGAGGGTGTCGCCGTGCATCAATGGTGGGGCTAACCCAGAAACAAAAGAAGACTTCGACTATAAATAAAGAGAGAGGTGTCAACAACAACAATTAAGCTATTCAGAAAATTAAATAGACCGAGTCTCTTTGACATTTAAATCATCTTGATTTGTATGATTAATTAAGGATAATCATAATTAATTAAGGTTATCCCATTTGTTTCCTTAAACAAAAGTTCACAGATTACACTTTCTGACAGCAAATTCAACACATGACATAATGTCTGAAAATTAATAGGAATATTTATCCCGTTTATTACTTGGACCACCTATTTTACCATGCATGAAAACAAAACATAAAGCAAACATAACATAGCAGACGTCGCAGAGGTAAAAACTTTTTAGTTACCGAGCTCGCGAGCAATTCCCACGCGAGAATTAGCGACGTCATACATAATCCTAAGGTTTTGCTGCTGCAAATTGGCTATCTCGTTCAACAAGAAGTTCGCGTTGTTTGGGTGATGCTGCCATGGCCAAGCAAGCTAGTGAACCAGCACTGCTATGTATCAAGCTATTTTCCACAGGCAAAGTCAAGTCCAGGCCGGTAAAATGCAACGTTATCGCTGGCTCTACAGCTTCATGTGTTGCGGCAAAGCATGTATCAAACGCACCCAACGTTGAAAATGGACCCTTGTTTCCTAAACTCATCCCGGAGTGCATTGTAAATGGGTTCGACGAATCGGGTTATTACTGTACCCGAATCGATTATCGTCCCGGCTCCAGTGTTCGGGTTAAAGCATTAGATGTTCTGGAGCAATGGGTACTCTAACCCGGCCAACGCTGATTCCAGTCAACTTTACGTAATACAGTGATGGGCGGTGTCGGTTAAGTAAAAGTGGTGCGGTTCGAATTTTCTTGGGTTGACCGGATGGGCCAAGTTTGAGTGATCCTAGTAGGATTTGAAACTGGGTAAACAATATGAGAACACACCCGAGTAGAGTGATCCGGATTGTGATAGAAGTGACATGGATCCCCGGCCCAGACCCAATAACCCTTGGGGAGGGATTGACTTGCCGGAGATTGCATTAATGCATCCGAAAGCAAAATTTGGAATGATATCGTTAGCCAAACGTAGAGAATCTTGTACAAGAGTAGCGCAGATGGATGAATCTCCACCGTAGGATTGATTAAAAAGGCACGTGGGGAGCCCCTTGGCCGGGCAGGAGAGTCCATTCATCTGGCTGCATTGGGGCATGGAGCAATCCAATGACCCGTAAGTGGATGACTGAATGGGGTGAATGGAGCATCCGGTCCATCCGGAACATGGGACCCAAGCGTCATCATGAGTTGACCCGGGGTACCGAGTTTGACCCGGACCACGTAGGTTCCAATGTTTAGGACATTTTGGCCAGAGGCAATTGGGACTGAGGTTGTCTTTCGCGCCACTAAGCTTGACAAATATTTGACCCGTTGTGGGTCTTTTGAGGCCATATCGATAATGGCGTTGACCCATGAGTCAGGCTTGGGCGGAGTGAACGGTGAACATTTGCTAAAGATCGGGATGACAGAGAGATCTGAGCCGTCGTTTTGGGAGAAACAGGGTCGAGAGATTTTGTTGTTGAGACAAGAAGAGCAAAGAAGACGAGCATAGTGGTGAAGTCCATTCGCGTATTGCCAAGTGTGGGTATGGAAACTTAGAAACCATACACCACAAATAACGCGATTGAAGGATGTGAGACGTGATAAAATAAGGCCCAGTTGGAGGGGAATCCCGGTGCTAAATGACAAAGCTAAAACCTTTGACTGAAGCCAAGAGCAAAGGACAAACATACAAGTCATGTTATTCATGCATTAATGACTAAATATTCAAGTTAAGTATGCATGCATGCAAGAGAATACAGACACAAATAATGCCAAAATTAATTTATGCTTTAATGGCTAATTTTCATGTGTTCATGCATGAGAGTGGCAAGGCAGTAACATGGACACTGCAGTACCGAATTGCAGCATCCAATACTCTATTTTGTCTATTATATCTGCTGTTGCAACATTATACTGTGACTTAGATTGAATATATATGGTACTTTAATGTATTATTTTATATTTTAATTTAATTTATACTTTAAATTAAATTTAAATAAAATTTAATAATTATAAATAAATATATTTTTATGAAAAATTTTGTGTACATCTATAAATAAGAAATATAAGATGACTTCTAAAATAGAATTAAGATATATAAAATTTTTCGTAATATTTTCTCATTATTTTTTAATAATTTAATATTAAAAATTTATATTTTTTTACATTAAAATTTTAATATTTTTTTATTTATAATATTTAAGAATATTCAAGTTTACTTTCATCAATATATAATACAAATAAACATAAATATTTTATTTTATTTTAAATTTTTTTTTGTTTTAATTCATGTATGTTACGAGACTAGTGATGACAAATAATATCTTAAAAAAAAAAAATTATTATTACATGACTTAAAAACACACCATATATAAAATTTTTTTTTCTCTGCACTTTATATTATATTTATTTGTTGTTATTTGTTTTATCTTCGATCAAAATTGTTCTCTCCACTGCACCGACTTCACTTTGTAAATTTTTATTTTTCTGTTCACACACCCCACCAACACAGTAAGCCCCTGCCCGCTCGTGAACTCGCAGATAAATTTTATTGTCAATTGGCAGATGAAACTTTGTCCCTACGTGGGCGCTGTGCACCATATGCCGTTGGTCACGGGCTCACAAAGTCTTTCCTGTAGCCTGGACCTGAACCTGGACCCGCCCCATATCAATCAGTACTAGTCGCTTGTTTTGTCCAAAATTCAATCAAAACTGCCCTTTAGCCACATAACCTAAGGGCAATAAAATGATTTCCCACTTCGAAAGATATTTCATCTCTTCAAGCTCCGTAAGTTTTAACTTTTGGTTAGCATGAAGGGAACGTGTAATCAATTATATCATCCATAAACTCTGCAAAGTTCTTGCTTTCAGGTCCAGGAAAGTTTGGGGCAATTATTGGAGGCAGCACAACTTAATCCATGCATATATCCGAGGAAAATGCTTACTAACAAGGATTAAACTACAAACCTTTAAAGAAGGAAAGGAGCAACAAACTTTGCTTTCCCATTTCATTACTCAATGAGCTAAGATGAGCTCCCACAAGGTTCACGAGGTCTCCTTGTTTAAAGATTGCAGGTTGTCAGCTTGTGCAGTGAAGCACAGCGTTGCCACAGGCATCCGTCTACCTGCCTGGTATTCCAACAAATAGATCAAAGGACAATATCTTAGGATTCCTTTTTAAAAAGTTCCTAGATGCAAGTGCTGTGGATCTTTGCACACCGTACACTTGTTTTGATGTCTTTAGTCTCAAACAACTTCTCTTCTTTGCAAGTAAGACCTTTCTTCCAAGGTCAAAGTAGTTTGAGCAAACGATACCCCATATTTTCTAATTCTCATCATTGCTGAATCAAAATGAAAAATGTCAAGATGCATGATGCATACAAGATTACCAATGCCTCACTCTTGTATGACAACTCTACCATTTCATATATATGCAACACGCCCAACACAAACAAATCAGTAGATAAATGCAACAGGTTTTCTATCACAAACCTTATATTTACAGGCCTGTGAAATTCAAATGGAAAAAATTCTTTGGTGACTTTTGTTTCAGAGATAGAATGACAAGTACTAACCCTAAAGACTAGAATAGAAGAAGACAAGGAAAAAAAAATTACAAGGCTTGCAGTTTCAAGAAGAATCCCCTAATACTAAAAGTGTGATAGAGGGAATTGGCAGAGGCCAAACTTTTGGAGATTTTCTTGTATTTTTTTAGTCAAATATCATCTCTCATTTCACAGATGAGCTAAGTTAGTTACATGTCCCCTCAGGACTTTTTGCAACTATTTTCTCTTCAATACAATTCTGTTACTTACCCAAAAATAAATAAATAAATAGTGTATGAATATTATTGCTTTACCACAAACAAACAATAATGTAATTGATGCGTGACACATGTTTGATCATAAACAACTGTAGTGACCTAAAGTGAATAAGTAAATAAATACAAAACAAGGTATATTCACACAAATACATCACAATCTACGGCAACAGTAGCACAAACAAGCATGATATCACACTCAAAATTTTCCTCATAAACCACTCTTAAATTACAAAGAAGTGTGAGAGTACAGCTCAGCTAGTGAACAGGTACCTTAACTGCAAGTCCACAACAACTCCACACTTAACAAAGACAGCAATCCTGGTCATGCATCACAAAAGCACTCCACTAATGTAATTGCCTCAGCAACACCCTGCACAAGATGTAAGTGACTCAACAATAGCTAAATCTAGTGTAAAAAATAAACAAATCTTGTAGCAAAAAATTTGAACAAAATTGCAGAATTTGGAACAAGTCAACTATACACCCATGTGAACGGACATGGATAGACAAAATACAATCGATTCAAACGAGGTCACTAAAGAATTTATGGTTAGCCAAGAAAATTAGTTTCTGAGATCAGTAAGCGAGCTCTCATATCTTTAAGGTGAAAACTAACTGAAACACCAAAGGAACCTGTACAACTTTTCAAAGGTGTAAGAAGAATCATTCATGAGAAATCTTTGTTGAGTGCCTATCTATTTGCCAACGTTTCGTAAGCCTCTCAAGTAGGGACAAGTGCATTTCACTACTATCTTCAACTCCTTCAGAATGGTTATGTTATGGTTTGCCATGTCTCTTTTTTGGTGTTGTTTCTCAATTCAATTTCAAGCCACATGATCCTTAATTCACAAACCATGAATTTTACCACTTACATTACCCAGAAAATTATGGTAAGAAAACAAGGATGAATTGTTTCTATATGCATCAACTTTATGCCTGTACAAAAGCACAATATTTATCTCAATGGACAGCTGCAATCTATTGTGGTAGGTACTTTTTCACATCTAGCATTTGAACAACAATCAACAATTCTAATCTTTTTACCAGTTGCACTGCTTTATCACAACAAAGCCACTCGGAAGGCAGATTTCATCAAATGACACCATAAAAGTGCATTATACATTGAAATCAGGGGAACATGTTTACTGATAAGACAAGCAACCTTTTAGAAAAATGTATAAGGGCAAAATTGCAGTAGGCTTTCTGTGTGTAAATTGCTACCAACAATTGAGTCAAGTTTGACAAATATTATTGTTTTATTGCAACATGGAGTGTTTTTATTTTGTTCCACCAAACAGAATCAGTTATACAAAATAGTTTATATTTTTCATAACACCTCATTGACAATTTCCAAATTTTTAAAAAATATAATTATAAAAATAAGGATACGAAAAATAAAGATAACTTATCACTCTAGGAAATGGACACAGCCTTAACCATTAACCAATATATGCAAACACACCAACACACCCCTGCTGTTATATACAAACCCTACCAATACCCTATAATAAATTTAAGAGAGGCAATGCATAAAGCTAATGCGTTACCTGTACACGGACAAAATATGCATTACCTGTACCCTATAGTAGCTACCACTCCCATATGCAACTAATACTTGGTGCTCCCAGTATGTATCAGTACAAAATATGCTGGTCAGTTAGCAGTTTGAGTTACAAGGGCACTCCATGCCGCATACCACAAAGTAATGACCAGGAATCTCACAACATAGAAAAGTTAACAGATTTCATACTTCAACTTCCAGCATATATCTGCCTCACAATTAAAATTCAATTTTTATGCAAGAAATGAGCTATAGTAAATAACTTTTATGAAATCAGCCAACTGAAAACAAATGGCACATTTCAGGTTCAGAAAACTCCAACTGTTACCATGACCCATGCAAAGTCAGATATTTGATTCATCAGACCAGAGTGTAGCTGAGCTAGAAATGGTGAATACTTTTACTACTATTCTAAGACACTAGTTCTTCAAAATATAAAATGACCATGAGGTCAAAAAGAAAGTGAAAATTTAAACCTAAATCTATCAATTAATAAGCATTTTATTTGGTCAATAAACAATAAAAATAGAAATATGCTTGGTTTCGTTGTATTATAGGGAGCAAGAGAAGTTGTGGCTGAAAGAGTTCATGAATGTAAACCATGTCCATACATGCACAATGCAGACAATAAACAGAATATAACTATTTATCAGTATTGCTTTCCTCGAGAAAAATTATGCCAACACACAAGCTTTATTAAGCTGGCAACTTCTCTGGAAACTAAGAAACTACTACTGAAAGATAAAGCAGACAAGAAAATGTGGAATGCTGCAAGAATTATTCAAAGAGACTAGTGAGGTGAATGCCTACCTTTAGTTAAGAAGATGTGCCCTTGCCCTTAACTACAACAACTGGGCATTGTGCATGGTTGGCACAATAGTTGCTTACACTTCCCAAAAACATCCTGTTGATACACAATGAGTTTCATAAGATTTAGTATACTGAAGAATTGTTTAAAGACAATATCGAAAACAAAAAGAAATAAAGTTTTAAGCTCTTCATAGAAAAGCCCAACTCAATTCCTTATGGTTAACAATATGATTGGACAGATGTGCCTCGCACATATCATGGAAGCATGCTTGAAAACTTATTCACATGTCTAATGATATTAAACAAAGGAGCAATGAGGGTTATGTTTGGGATTGAGGTATTGTCACTTTGAAGCTACAACTATCATGGCATGAAATCATTAGATATCAAATATAAGTGAAAAAGTGAATAGTTCCCACTAAAAGTTAGTATTTACCAAACAATTTAAATGTTATACTTTCAAAGTTAAAGTTGAAGCACAACAATACCTAACTGAAACAAACTAAAACAGACCCTATATCTATGACTCTCTGAAAGGATAGCCACTAATAACAGTTAGTTTGAAACCACTATGGAAGATGGAGACTATTTATCAATCTATAGTAAAATTATCTTTGAAAGTGGTGTACCTTTTAATAGGGCCAAAAGCATGAGAGCCCATCGCAAGCAAACCAGCATGCAATTTCTCAACTACTTCACAGATCTTCTCCTTTGCTTCTCCAACAACCACTTCGGTTTTGACATTTACCTGGGAAGAACATTAAAGTTATAATTAATATTTGAATAAAAAAAATTAAAAAAAAGGACATACTTTGCATTTCCGTAATAAAGCAAGTCAGTATGACAAGGTATTTATGACACTAGTTGCTTGGCACCTATCCACAAATATAGAATCAATAAGACCTAGTGCCCACCAACCATTCAAATTTCAACAAGCAGGCATTAAAAGATGAATGGAATTCAAGTGCCAGTAAATGATCACTACTAGGGCAGCTTTTTGGTTCTCTTTTTACTTTCCGTACTTTGCATTTCAATAAGTGATTTTTTTTTAATTACTTTTTTGCATTTTCTAGTATGATATGTGTTGTGCTTGCATTGTTACTGCTTCTTTATGAGTACTTCTTGCAAAGTAATAAACTCAAACACATAAAAACCTGTTGCTCACTATGGGGGTAAGGGGTACCAGATAGAGGGGAGAGGGGGATAGAATATATTTTATCCCCTGCTCACAGGTTTACCCTTCGTACCACCAGTGGATTTGAACAACTGGAAAACACATGACAAACTAATACCCTTTATATTACAGTTTTTGCCTTTTGAAAACAAGGAATCATTCATCTATAGTTTAAGTTACCAACCAAACAGAGACCAATTCATTTTTGTTTCTTTCAAGCTTCCAAATTCTATCCAGTCAAATTCATTCTAATATATTCTAGGTGACAATTTATTATGGAGAAAGAAATCATCAAACATTTAAAAAAGAAAAAACCGCAATTTATCTCATAAATTTATCTAAAAAAGAAATGGATAAAGGACAATAGAAAGCATTAATGCGTCCTTACATTCTTTTCGGAGCAAATCTTCAAAGCATGTTCAATGATCGCCTGAGTAATTCTCCTCTGATGCGCTTCTATCGCCGCGGTAAAAGCGGGTACCTCCAAATCAGCTAAAATTTCAAAACCACAGTCACCAAATTCAGTAGCTGAGTCATTGAAATTTAACTTAATCCAATCGTAATAGCTAATTAGAAAGAGGGAAATGGCCTTAACTGGGCCCACCGAAGGGGATGGCCCCTGGATTTAGGCCTGCGGCAATGGTCGGTGGTGATTGAACGTGCAGGATGACGAAGGAACCGGGAGAGTCAGTGGAGTCAGGGGTAGGGGATCGGAGCTTGATATTATCGATCACCCATCTCAAGGCGCCCATGCTCTCCTCGCTGCCATCAACGGCCACGATCACGCATCCCAAGGTACCGGACATGATTTCTTGAGTTTGTTTTGACTCAGGAAACAGAGATGTTCGAGAATGACGGCAGATGATTTTACTTTTCTCCGTCACTGTGTTCCACGTGCAAGTCTGTTACCGTTAGCAAAGGTGACGGCTATTCGGCGCTCCAACGGGCAAACACCAGCTCGTTTGTCAATTAAGATGGCGACTATGAAACTTCTGGGCCGGCCGGGCGGTTTTTTTGGATCTTCCTTTTTGACCTTTTCATTTTTTATATTCTTGTATATTATTTATTTTAAAAAATATAATTTAATAATAATTATTAATAATTTGTAAAATTAATTAAATATTTTATTATTAATAAACTGACAATGATATTAATAATAAATAAAAAATTATATTTATAAATATTTTAATTTTTTAATTTTATTAATTAAATAATATCACAACTGTTATACTACCTGAAACTCTATGGCCAACGAGGCATTGCAAAAGGCATGAGCTAGCACTTGTCACACTTAAAAACCAAGACTTCAACATAAGCATGGTCTGAGTCACGTTGCAAGTTGCTTAACAATCATCGTGGCATGGTTGTTGCAACTTCCAACTTATACACACTACGCAAAAGATGCATAACAGCTAGTACCAACCTAGGAAAATTAAATTTCATGGTCCGTGCTGTGTTCTGCGTGCCCAATCAAAGATCTTGTGGTCAACATTAGTCGTCCTTTCGTTACCATTCGCCTGTCTAATGAACCAATTTCCACGCCTCTTCAGAAAATAATGCATTAGCCTTTTGACCCACTGACTCGCCGACTGCTGAATTTTTCCATTCGTACTGCTACCTAATTTTATAATTGCCGACAAGAGCCTACCCCAAATAGTAATTAAATTTTTTAAAGAATTAAAACATGATTACGACGTTAATTGGCTAATCTAATCAACTGAATTCATGGCTACTCGTTATCTAGAAGGGAAAAATGTCGCAGCTTCTTCCACCTATCAAATGGCTTGTAAAGGAAATTACTTGCGGAATGGTTAATTCTTTTTACCGGCTTAACCCACATGTTAACAATGTACATTGGGAAATGGTGAGTGAGCCATCATCATCAAACTCTGCTGCAGTAATCACAAACAAATCTCCACCGTCCATCTCACATCCCGTTCAAATTCCTCTCCTCCTTGCCGAGTACCCCCTCACATGCTCCGTCAGGCAACCGTCCAAATCCAATTCAGCATCCATTCGAATAAAATGAAATAAGTCAGTAACTGCATTCTCTCCAACCCATCAATAAATTTATGGCCTAACAACGTCAGGGTCCCAAACTTTTTATATTTTTATAATAAAAACATAATTTATTTATTTATTTACATAGATACCTAACACTTCCTATAATGAATAATTTCTTCAATATTTAAGGGTAATAGTTAACTTATTTTTTTTATTTCAAATAATATAATATTTATTATTTAATAACAAATTACATCAATAAATTATAAAAAATCATGTAAATTTAATATATAATTAATAAATAATAAATTATTTAAGATGTTGAAATTTAAAATATTACTTAAAAATAAATATTATCTAAGTATTTAATTATATATTCAATAATTAAATCAATTTATAAGGATACTTTTGGTAGGAAGCAAAATTCAGGATTTACTTAATATGAATGTACAATTAATATCTTTATTTGAAAAGATAAAAGATATAGGGACTCTAATGTTATTATACCAACTTTTTAAGCAAGAAACTGAACCGGAAAAAATTATTTTCGGACCGGTGGGACCCAACGGTTCGAATATTTGATGAGCAAAGGATTCACGCATCTCGATGCCTGAAAACAAAATTCCTTTCCTTCGACCATCAAATTCTATCTCTAATTAATTATATTTCTTTTTTTTTAAACGTACGAAAAATTAAAGGTTTCCGTATCGAGTTGTGATTAATTATCTAATTTGAGTCGCTCAAATTTACATTCTCCGCGTCTTCTATTTTCTCTTGTATTTCTCTCCGCAGCCCCTGTGTCAAGTTACAAGCCCTAAATGCTCGATCTGAGCGCAAAGAAATTTCATTGTTGGAAAATTGACGAGTTTACTGACTCACTCAGTCGTAATCCCACTTTGTTTTTCAAAATCCACGCGCAATACCCACATTTTATTTCCTCGCAGTTGAAAAATCGCCACCGCAATTACCAGCGGCTCCGATCATCCGTACGCAATCGCTGCATGCAGAAGCTAGGAGGATAACGGGTTGTAAATCTATGTGTAGTGGTGAATTTAGGTTTGATTATTACGCTGGATGTGTGGAATTAGGTAACGGGATAAATGCACGTGACTGGGGATCTAGGGTTTTCTAGCCTGGTACTTGTGGTTAGTTTTGTTTTTCCCGTGATCGCCTTGATTATCCGCCGCAAATGGCGGCTGGCTGTTTCCAGAAAGGAAGAGATCAAGAGGCTGTTGATTTTGGCGGCCGAGGAGGACGCTAGAGCTGAGTTCGAAGCCTCTCTTGGTTACGGAACAGTTTCCGTCCAGCATCAGTGTGCTGTTTGTTTCTCTCCGACCACCACCCGGTGCGCCCGGTGCAAAGCCGTTCGGTACTGGTACGTTATGTTTTCATAAAATTGATTATTTCGTGTTATGGTTGTGTAGATTTATTTTGTTGTCTTCATTAATTGTTGATTCTTTTAGTAAGTCTAGTTGGAGGGAGAAATCTGATATATATTTTATCTTAAATGATACGGAATTTGAATTTTGATGGGAAGTGAATTGGGATTTTAATCGTGTTAAAAAAAATGCAAAATTGCTTTGTGCTGGGTTTGTCATGAATCTGATTCTGTACTGTAAGCTTTTGGCACTTCTTCTGTGCTATAGATGCAAAATATACGAAAAAAAGGAATATGAAACAATGTAAAAGACACGGAAGTGATGCGAAGTACCTAATCTACTGCATAGTAAGCTAAAACAGAAGTGGTAATTGCGTTCTATGAATACTGTAAAATGGTGATGCTGCTTTATAGATGAAATTGTCCACCTATAAACTGTCATATTGTTTGTACCATTTGAACTTTTCATCTGACATATAAGGAAATCAAATTTTTATCTCCTTTTAGAAAGGTCTAGTTTGTTGTTGAGGATAATAGCTATCAGTAATATGTGTGATTTGTGGGTAATCATGTTTTGTGTTTAGTCTTTGGTGATTTAGCAGAGATGAAATTAATAACATCTAGAGTTGGAAGATAGCCTGTGAGGTTGAGAAGACGAACTTGCTTGTTTTTTCCATTTTCCAGAAAGAAGGATTTGTTTTCAGCCCTTGCCTGCACTCTTATGTAATACTTTCTAGATTATTTCTTGTTTAGGGATATTCCTGTTAATGGAGGAAGATTGTATTACATGTACTATATGCTGTTATCCATTTATCGCTGCAAAAATGGTTTGATAATTGAGTTTTCATTTTATTCGTTTGGTTATATGCAATTACCATGAACGATAAGGTTAGATGTTTTGCATGAGTGGTACTTTGTTTCTCCAATTTCCTTTATTGTACTTGTTGAATTCTTAATATTATTGTGTTTTCATGATGTTTAATTCACAATTTGAATGTTTTAGTTCTGGTAAGTGTCAAATTGTTCACTGGCGACAAGGCCACAAGGATGAATGCCGTCCTCCTAGCATCTCTTATGGGGTTAATGATGAGGGTGATTCTACTAGTCAGAAGGTGGCCGAGCAAGATCAATCTGAAGTTTATGGTGATAGATTTAAGTTTGACGACAGACTGCCTGCAAAACCAATTGAAATGTCCTTGGAGGAATCTGCATTGTTTAATACATGTAGCTCTCCTGAAGTTCCACATAGGAAGGACGATAAAGTAGAAGTTGAGTTTCATGCAGACGGGGAAGCAGCAAGTTCTACTTATGAATCTTCTGATGCTTCATTCTCTGGATTCTCTGCTTCTCATGCTGGTAGTGAAACATCTGACAATGTTTCTGTCTGTGAGAGCATTAGTTCAAATGAGTCCGAGAAATTGGATGGACCTCTGTCTGCTGATATCTCTCTTGACATGCTTCAGACTGCTTCCGGTGTTAAGAATCTGGATCAAACGAAGCCCTCATCCCCGAAATTTGCTAGATTGGTTGATTCTGTGGTTAATTTTACCAAATCGAATCAAGTCAATCAGATTAAACCTGGTTGTAGTGGGAGTGGTGAGCACACATTATCTAGTTCTTTGGATGTGGAATTTAATCGTATGCGTGAGGGTTCAAATGCTGAAAGGTCAACCGTGCCTACTGGTTTCTGGGGTAGAACTCTTAAGTCCAAAATGGATGCCTGTGGTGATTCTGCTAGGTCTGACTCAAATGGATCCAGTAACAGCGAGTCATGTGATTCTAGCCAACTATTTTCATTTAGTTTGTCCTCTTCGCCTTCTCTGTCAGCAAAAGGCTCTGAGGTGAAAGATGTTGTAGTGGATGATGCTCTTCCAGCATCTCTGGGGAGCAGTAGGCGTGCTGCTGGAGTAGCTTCATCAGAAAATAATGATTCAGATGCTCCAGAGGTGAAAAAGACCCCATCCTTGAACTTGAAATCGCCTAGTCATACAGTAAATGGCACTAAGACTGGTTCACACATGTTGAAGTCAAGAGAAGTTGAATCGTGTGGAAGGGACTCTATTAATAGTGATGCCTCAAATATCAATAGCAGGCCATCTTTGGGCTCTGAAAAGTCAAATCATGCGGTTAATAACAATGGTGGTATTTCAGATTCTGTCAGAAGGCATTCAGTTCCTAGTGTGAAATCTGAAAGATTTGATGATGTTCCAGCAAGTTCAGCTATGCTCTCTCCGAGTGGGAGTAGTTTATCAAATTGTAGTAATGGTTCTAAAATGTCAAAGCAATGTTCATTAGGAGTTGGGAGCGAGACTGCTGGAAGATATAGTAACAAGGTTTTGATTGGAATTATTTATTATTTAATTATTTTGCCTAAAGTATTTTCTTTTCAGACGGGTTCCTGTGTGTTGATTGTTTTCTATTGTGTTGTGTTTTTGCAGGGGCTCTTCTCATATGAATTATTTGTGAAGCTATACAATTGGAACAAGGCAGAGCTGCAGCCATGTGGCCTCATTAATTGCGGAAACAGGTATGCATAATGATACTTGTCTATAGATGATTTGTTAAATAATTGTTTTTTTCAGTTGTGTATTTCTATCTCTTTTCATTTTGAAGCATGTGGTAATATGGGCTTAGTGACTTTGGGATCGAATTTAAATAGACAGATGGTATCTTCTTTGGTTATGTAGAAAGTTAATAATTTTGCTGACATTTGTCACGTTGTCTCTATGTTTTAATGTTATTCATCATGGCGATTCAAGTTCAGGATCTTGTTGCCTCAGTTTTCATGACATTATAGTACGAATGTACTACCCTTGTACTATATTCTCTAATTGCTTGATTAAGAAATATAGCTAAAGTAGGTTGATGCCACTTGCACTTCCTGATAACTTCGCACAGACTTTCCAATGGATACAAAACATTTTATATTTTCTTTTTTGTCACTGTAATATGATTGCACTTACAATCATGCTGCTAGTTCATACAATGCTTGGTTTTGTCTATGTGTTGTTTATGAGTGTGATAGTAGGATATGCTTTAAGCTTTGCTTATCACTTTTACTCAATTGACATGATAGATATATTTATCCCGTTATGGTAGTACATCCCATTGGATGGTAACTAAATGAGACTCATGGAATAAAGGCCCAAAGGTTATCTTAGTTTTTTTTCCCCCTGTTTGAGGACTTGCAGTGCATTTTGTTGATTATGCATCCGGGCTATTGTACTATTATTTTGTTCTGGCTTTTTTTGGATGTTCAAGTTGTCTACTCTGTTGAAATTTTCTCGTGCTTCCGCTAAAATATTGTTAGTGTTTTTTCTGCAGCTGTTATGCCAATTCTGTGCTCCAGTGCTTGGCATTTACTCCTCCTCTGACTGCCTACTTTATTCAGGGATTCCATTCCAAAGAATGTAAGATCATCATCTCTATAATGGTTTGTTAACTTTTTTTTTTCAAAAAAAAAAAAAAATACTCCTAGTATTCCATGCAACTTTCTGTACTAGAAACCTTCTTCATTTTTATTTTCTATACTAGGTGCAAAGAAAGAATGGTGCTTCACTTGCGAGTTAGAAAGTTTAATTTTGAAGGCAAAAGATAAGAAAGATAAGAAATCCCCATTGTCTCCTGTTGGGATAGTATCCCAACTGCAAAGTATTGGAAGTCAACTTGGTAATGGGAGAGAAGAAGATGCGCATGAATTTCTAAGGTGAGAGGGTTTTCATTTGTAGAGCCTATTACTGAATTTAGGCATTTTCTATTATCATTCTACCTTTTCCTGAAAGGAAAAATTTATGAATTGATTTGGCAGGTATGCCATTGATACAATGCAATCAGTTTGCATTAAGGAAGCTGGGGTGAATGCTTCTGGTCCTTTGGAAGAGGAAACAACACTTATAGGCCTTACATTTGGTGGTTATCTTCGATCAAAGGTAACCAAGTCATTCTCCATACCTTGTCTCTATCTCAATTGCAATACTTGTTGCCTCTGACTGACCATGAGTAAATTCCATGTTGGACAATAAATGAGGCCTTTTTTTTTTGTTTTAATCGTTATTTGCAGATAAAATGCATGAAATGCCAAGGCAAGTCTGAAAGGCAGGAACGGATGATGGATCTTACTGTGGAGATAGATGGAGGTATAGGAAGCCTGGAAGAGGGTCTTCGACGATTTACGGGCACTGAGATTCTGGATGGAGAAAATAAGTACCGATGTGACAGGTTAGTGACGTTACTACTCTTGTTTGGAAAGTTCTTGTAAGTTCGCATGACATTCAGTTTTATCATCATATACATAGTACAATCTGTCTTTTTTTCCCCCCAGAATTAGACAGTTTTTCAGATGTCTATTTTATTTCTGACAAAATATCTTTATTGCATGGTTTTGGATGGTTGCTGGCAATCCTTTTTTTTTTTTCTGGGTTTGCACATATGTGATAAATACATCAAATTCTCTATTCTATATGGTGGAGTTTGAAGATAACTTGCTCACCCTATTACCCAAACTTGAACCAGATGTAAATCCTATGAGAAGGCCAAGAAAAAGTTGACAATAGCAGAGGCTCCTAATATCCTTACAATTGCATTAAAACGATTTCAGGTAATGTTTTATTAGTCAAGCATGTGTTTTTTATTGTTCGATTACCAAATTCTTATTGTTCTCTTATGCATGATCTTGCAGTCAGGTAAATTTGGAAAGCTCAATAAATCCATTCAGTTTCCAGAAATACTGGACTTGGCACCATATATGAGCGGGACTAGTGACAAATTGCCTATATACCGGCTTTATGGAGTTGTGGTCCACTTGGATGTCATGAATGCTGCTTTTTCTGGTCACTATGTGTGCTATGTAAAAAGTACCCAAAACAAGTGGTTCAAGATTGATGACAGCACAGTATGTTAGCTATTACTTTAATCTAATCCCATGTGATAGCTTATATTAGGTTACTGCATTTAGTTTCCCTATTTTATGCTTTCATCTTCATCAACTCTGGCTCTCACTAATTTAAATAAAAGCATACTTGAGCTCCATATAGAAACATTGTCCTTCCCAGCTGTCTGTTTCATCTCTCAATGGTGTTTGTTTTAGGTGTCTAACTTTAATTTTTGTTTCGTGAATGGATAGGTAACAGCTGTGGAACGTGAAAAGGTGTTAAAGGAAAGGGCATACATGCTCCTTTATGCAAGGTAACAGATCCCTAAAATTGTTGGGTTGATAAAAATTAAGATTTTCGTAAGGTAGTCTAGTGGTTGTGTTTTTTTGAACAATTAATTGTCTTGCAGGTGCTCACCGAGGGCCCCAAGGTTGATAAGGAACAGCATAATATCTCATGATGCGAGGAACAAAGTTACTCTTCCTTCCTGGGTCACCGGAAAGAGTGCCATGTTTAAGTTAAGGTCCCCTTCCACGCAATCAGGTGTTGTTAAGTTTTGCCATGGTTCTGATCCTCCTGATAGTCCGGCAAGCATCGAAACATTTTATTCAAGATTCCATCAACTGCAAAGGATTTTAGAAGAGGACTCAAGTGACAGTTCTTCTCTCATTAGCAGTACCTCTGATGAAGGTTCCTGCAGTACTGAAAGCACTCGAGATTCTTCCAGCACAGATGACGTTTCTGATTTCATATTTGGTGATTCGGGATGTAGTTGGAACAGCTCTTGGAGAAGTTCTTCTGATTCTGACACACCCTCATCTTCCTCCGCTTCTCTCTTGTACTCTAGGCATTCTCCCCTTGCCAACACGGTCCATTATGTTTCAAGTTTTCCTGAAACAAGCAGAATCCAAGCTTGTTTCGACAAAGCAGGTATGGATACTGACGGCTTTAGGGGAAGGATGCCTATTAGGAATAATGGGCATGTGGACATGGAAGGTACAGGAAGTGATCCTTTTTGGTATTCCGACGCGACTAAACAATGTAGAAAGTTAGCTAGCAGTAGTTGTAGAGAGACTAACTCGGAGAGATTAGGACGGGTTAGCCTTTTTAATGATGTAGAATCTAGTGTAATGTGTAGAAAATCAACCAAGGAGAGTACAGATTAAACAAATTTTATATTAAGTAGTCAAAGAGGGAGAAGTAAATAAGAATTAGGGAGAGGCTGTATGTAATGTACTACCACGCATCATGTAGCTGGCTGCTGGCTTTGTCTAAAGAATCGGCAATGGCCATTTTGTCTGCCGCTTTCCCTTCTAGAAAATGTGATATAACATCACATTACATTAAAGTATTGCATAAAGGAATGTACAGTAGAAAGGGGTGTTCCCATCAAACGAGACCATAAAGGGAATGTAAACCAACAGACTCTTTAATACACTACCGTGCCAAAATAAAATACAATAATTAATAGACGGGCTTATTACTTTTGATACTTCTCTTCTCTATGAGTTTGGACTAGATTGGCTCTTTATACTTGTTGAATTCTAATGCCACAATTAGTACATTCAACTTCATGAGATGCATAGAACGTCACTAACCATGCCTTTGCATGACCTACTTTGTATTAACTTGCCTCGTGCACTTGAGCAACGCGGGATCACTAGAAAAGAGCGCCCTCGTTGCCTTGCCCGTAATAAATGGCGCTGTACCCAGAAGGCCTGATCACATAAGTAAGAGACGATCACATAAGTAAGAGAGAGCCGTCTCTTTCTTAATAAATGGTGCTGATTACATAAGCCCAAAAAAAAAATTAAATAAAATAATTGTATTACATATTATTGTGCTGCTGCAGTAAAATTATTACATTATTAATTTTTATTAATATTAATTAGTAACAATAATTTAAGAAATAAAAAATTATAAAAAAATACATATTAATAAAAAAAATTATGTTTAAATTAAATTATATTTATTAATTAATACTAATAAAATTTGATAATTAAATAATTTTAGCGATATAGTTAAGATTGACTGCAATAGTTAACGTACAGTAATAAGCAATGCAATACAGTACAGACGAAAAGAAAAGACGTCCCCGCGGGAAAAGAATACTGGTCCAACAACTATCGAAATTTGTTATGGACGTCAATTGGCCCATACTGGGTCTATCCTTCCTTTCCTTTCCGGTCGCTGTTGGCTTTTGTTAGTATTATTACAATTGTCTGTATTTCCAGATAAGAACATTATGATTTTTGCAAATTGCGTGGCGGTGCGTTCAACCCCTTTATTCGATTGACATTTTGACAAACTCTTGCGCTTCGATCCCACGGAGACGATTGCAACCGTACACGTGTATTTCCTAATGATTCCTTCCTTGACCTCTTTCAACCCTATCTATCATAATCATGATGCAACAAGTCGGTATTTATTACCGTGAACAGTGTATGCATGGAAACACCGTGGCATCAGCAGCAGCAACCTCCCACCACCCCCACTAGAAATTACGAGTCTGGATACGTCATGCAACGAACTGGCTGGCCGTCCAATTTGGAAATACGTGTAATAAGACAAAGTCATGTATTGTAAGGAAAGTAAAACCGTTGCCTAAACTTACACGACTTCCTTCTTATCACTCTTTTTCCTTTTCAATACTATTGCAAATGCATATGTTATGTCAACTTATATATTAAGTATGAACTCTCAGAGCTAGGTCCACCAATAAAGAAGAATAATGGTTGCAGAATTGATGAGTTATGAGGGATATCAAGCAGAAAGAACCATGGCAGTTTTCCGGTGACTTTAAAGAGAAATAAATCATGTGGTAGAGGCAATCAAAGGCCTTTAAGAGAGAGTATAGTGCATTTGTGGGGCTGAGCTGAGGCAGCAATAACAATCAATAACTCTATAGTTATATAAAGAAGAAATTAATTTGCTCTATGTCTATTGCATATAGTTCGTAATTTGTTTGTTCAAGCTAGTTCATTGCATTCAAGAACTCTACCAATATTCCTCTATTTAATTTGCTAATTACATTCATGCAGTACTGAGCATTGTTTTATTGAGAGTTTGCTTGGGTTAGTTTTATTGTATTGTTTTTGAAAAGAAGGGTATTAATCCATCAACTTTGATCCCAACCAACTTGTAATTCGCCCATTTGACAGCACTATTTAAAGGTTGATAATTGGAATTGGGTGTACTTGGACATGTTATTCAGCTTTATAAGAGAAAGCAAGGTGCTCAATTTGTCAAGAGAATCCCTTATGTTTAGGAAATGTTCAACAAAGCAGCTGCAGACAGATGATACGTTGGTGTTGACATCTTTTCTTCAAGACAACGCATGCATGTTGGCTTGCTTTGTTTGTGTTATTCCCAATTTTAATTGCTTGGATTCTTGCCAAATTAAAAGTTGTTTGCTTCGTGTCTTCTCTCTAATCACACAAATTAATAATGGAGTGATGATAATGAGATGCTGTGTTGCTTTCTTTCATTAAGAGTTGAATAAACATACAAATTAATTGACAGATCTTGGTTAGCGAATCTGAAATGATCAGCATAATCGCCGACAGCTTGGGAGGTAAAGTCAATGTGAACGACTAAAGTGTGAGATTTTCAAGGGCATGCATGAACCAGAAATTGAATCGGATTATTGTTGGTTCAAACAGCGAACCAATGTTAAAAATTTTTTTTAAAAATCAATGTCGTCCTGGGTGACAGTGGTAGAAAACAATTGAGAATACAGCATGATGACTTATATATACATTAACAAACAGAGAAAAATTACTGCAAAGTAGCGAAGAATGGTCAAGGAAAGGAGCGCAGCTGCAGTCTTTTCAACCTGAAGAGATAATAATTAAGTTAAATGCCATGATCAATACCATTGATGCAACTTGTAAACAAGAAAAAAAGAAGCTTAAAAGCTTCGTTTTATCATGGCCGACTGAGAGAAACGCACAGACAGAGACATACAAGCTAAAGCATTCAATGCAAGAGATAAACAAAGTAGTAGTGATCAAAGCTGAAGATCAAAAGCAGTCGAGTCCGAAGAGAAAATGAATCAGCTAAGAATAGGATTGCATTGAAGTGGCGGTGCATGCATTCATTATTGTTATTGACCATCTATCAATATCATTCATGCATATGGGATAAGAACTACCCTATCTGACAAACCAATTTTGAATTCAACATTATGAAGTTGCAATTCAACCACCCAGTAGGAAGACATCTCTGAAAGTTGAATGCATAAACGTTTCTTCCCACACGGGTTTGTTTGATTCTTCTGATATTGCTTAATTAAGAGTTAAGAAATGAAGTTAATAAAGTTTTCTCTACATACAAGAGACAAAATTACAAATCAACATTTGCAAGATGCACTTGGCAATTACTTTATGTCTCAATTAATCAATATATTTTGGAATAATTTAATTAACGGTGATTATTTTTATTTCATATAATATTTTCAATAATAATATGCATACATTAAAATATTTTTAAAATTTTAAATAAATCTAAATTAAAAAAAATTAATTCAAAACTAATATTAAGTCAAAATATTATAAAACCTTTCTTTTAGTGCATATAGTTGAACTTATTAAATATTAAGTACAATAATTTATTTTTTATAATAACGTAGAATTAAAATTATTATAAATTTAATATTAAATTAAAAGAATTTCGAACACAAAAATTGTATTAACATAATTCTAATCAAATAATAAAGTAAATGCATTCAAAAAAATTGAAACACAAAATCAAAATGTCAAACTTGTTTGGTTAGTTGACATAATATACCAATTTAAGAATCTAGTTCTTAAAAGATAATAGTCATAATTAATTTTGAAAATAAAGTTGGTCAAATTATTACAACTCTTCCTAATTTTCCTGTTACTGCAGCTTCCAATACATGTCATTGCCTCCTCCGTTAAGGATGTGGTAATGTAAAATAGCAACAGTTACGGGCATTGGATTCAAAACCAGAAAAAGAGATGAACAAATTGGTGGCCTACTGGCGTGGTCAGTTCAGTGGTCACTGTAACCACAAGGATGCCACAGAGGATAACACGACCAATTAATTACCATGGTGGACCCCGAAATTGGAAACGACAGGTTGCGAGAGAGATTATTGATCAATGTAATTTCATACCAGATTTCCTTTGTTTTCTCTCCTGTTTTTATTTTACAGCGTCGTAAAAGAATTGGGTAGAGTCAAACAATCTGTTGTTCATGAACTGATGTGTGTAAATTCAGAAGGTCACCGACCATCCATGCATGTTCACAGATTCAGAGCAAAAATCTATGTCTCTTTATTGTAGCGAGCAACACCTAGAAATGGAAACGCTATATCTGTGTTTGCCTTCATTCATTGCGTTGCGTTTGGTTCTTCCTTTTGGCCCATCGAATTAAGAGGCAAGAGAAAGAGACAAAACAAAGTACAAATGGGTTGGATTATCAGAATCGGACAGAAAGAGAAGAGGATAGATGAAGAAAACAAAAGAATGGAAATGCCCATAATATAATAATTAAAATAAACAGTTTTGGCTTTTGAGAGCTTTCAAGAACGGTGTAGGAACATACAACACAGCACACTATGTTTTTCTTTCTCTGGCAGCAAGCGTAACCCTAACCCTAGCCATGTTTTTTACTGCCATACGCTTTATCTAATTCAAGAAGCCATGATAGAGAAAGAAGAAAGATCATCAACCTGACCAAGCAGCAGCTTTATGTTCAGCCAGTGATACAGCTGCTGCTGCAGCAGTGATCGCAGCGACGACAGAAATGCTGAGTTTCAAACTTCAAAGCAAAGCAAAGTAATACCACTAGTCATTGTGTCACGGTCAGGAAAATCTGATCGCGAATTTACTTCTAATTATCTACTGGGTATAGATATAGACCGTGTGCCATTAAAGAAACCAGCAGCTAATAAACCTTAATTATATCATGCATGGAACTGGCAAACTCAAATACGATTTCAAATAAAGCACAGGGTGTGTCATGAATAATACTGACTACCATAATTAAACATTAACACCAACATGATTCAAAAATTTGAAATTAAGCAAGAAGCAGTAAATCATGGAGTTGTCGTAATCAAAAGCAGTAACCAAACAGAACAGACGAAAATCTAAACTGCAGAAGATACACAGAAAGGAAAGGGGTTCAGTAAGGCGGTGGTGGTCTAGCAGTTGGCGACCATATCACATCACCACCACCGGCTAAATGACAACTATACAGAGACATCCCACACGATTCTCCTCCTCCTCCTCCCACGTGTCCCCCACTCTCTGCCCCACCACCACCGCCTCCTCCGCCGCTCGATCTAACAGGTGACTGCCCTTCACCACCGCCAGCAGAAACTGAATTCCTAGTCTCTTCTTGCACCGGTAAACGGTGATACGTAGGGCTGTTAAACGTGGCGGCGATCACGAACACCGTCCCTGCAGCAACTAGAGCTCCCACCACGGACCCACCCACGATCTGCCCCTGCGGTCCGGCCAAAGAAATCGCGAATATGTTCGGCACGGGCGGACACGCCGCGTTTTCAGGCAAGAAAGTCGCGGAGATTGAGAGAATTTCGAACCTGCCGTGAAACGTTATCGTTGAGCCTGGAGTTGCAGAGGGCTGACGGAGAGTGACATTAGCGACAGTTCCCGAGCCGGTGAGGACACAAATTCCGATACTCTTGCGACGGCAGAAGCTGGAGATGGTTTCAACGATGTCGTTTCCGCCAGGGACTTCGAGAATGTAAGGACTCATGGCCGGTTCAGGCTCACGTGTGATGAAAACAGGAGGTTTGGGTTTGTTCTTGGAACCGGGAGGTCTACCTCTCGGGCGACGAACAACTTCGATAGTAGCTCCATCCCCGGTAGTATTACCGCTGTTGGGTTCTTGCTGTCTGGATTTGGCGGCGGCAGGTGTGGCGGTGGGAGAGCTATGGCTATTGGTTTCTTCTTCGGAGGTCTGAGAGTCGCGGGAGAGCTGGAAGTGATGCGAGAAGGGATGTTGTTGGTGGTGAAGTTTGGAGAACATGTTGGGGGAGTTTGTGTCTTTGGGTTCTACATAATCACCCTTCATCTTTGGTTTTTGCTTTTTCTATATTTCTTTTTTTTTTTAAAAAAATAAATAAATAAATAACCTTTTTTTTTGGGGGGGTGGGGGGTGGTGTTGGCAAATTATTGTTATAAATTTTTTATTTTTTGAGTATTTTAATGGAAAAAAAGAAATTGATGGGCTGGGGGAACTGTAGGGTGTGTAATAAAAAAATGAGAAAGAAATAATGAGAAGACAGAAAGGAATGGGATTGGGAAGAGACAGAGATATGGAGAAAGAGATATCTATCTATCTATCTATCTGTCCATCCATCCATGCATCAAGCCAGCCAGCAAGCAAGAAGAAGATAGATGTTTGGTATTTGGATGTGTTCTATAATAAGTAAAAGATGGGGATTGGTTAAAGCTAGACAGGAGAAAAGCAGGTGCGTGAGCTTGGAGACAAAGGAAAGACTAATGGCGCGGGTGGCTTGGGGTGGGGGGGCTGGGGGGCACTAAGAGAAAAGTAGGGTCCAATTAAGAAGGGCAAATATGTAAATCCATTAATGAAATTAGTGAGAAATTTAGGTAGCTCTCCGACCGAGAGGATTGTTAGTGACAAGTTGATGTTCTGCCTTATGGGTCATAGGGGATGCACTTTCTCCTTTACCTTTTTTTTTTTTTTTCCCTTAGTTCATGTTGCAATGAAATTCTTACTTTGCTTGTAGAGAATTCCATATTCGTTAGTATCCAGACGGAGCTGGGGCAGGGCAGTAGTGCCAAGTGTGGGCATTTCAAATATTATAAGAGTCTTTATCAGATTGAGTGATGGATTGGAAAGAGGGTGGGGAAAGCAGCAATGGCTGGCTGGCTGCACTTGTTGGATTTTATTATTATTATTATTATTACCGAATTTAAATTAAAAATCTCAGCTCACAAACTTTGACTAAGGAGGGTTTCACTTTCTTTTTAAGAGTTTGGAGGGCAGTTGATCAATAATGACTTTTATGGCTCCATGGGAAGGGGGAAGTAAGTCCAAGCATGACAATCATTTTGCTTTGCTTAGGAATCAATCACATTTGAGTTGGGGCTAATAATCTAAACCCGAAGCCAAGCCAATCGATAAACAAATAAGACTGCTCCTATACTATCCTATCTATACTTGCCAATTTTTTAAACCAACCAAAATGTAGTGAGTAAATATCACATGTATGCATAGAAACTCTAGCTATGATGGATTTAAAAGTCAAAAACTGTACGTAACTCTAGCTAGGATTTTGGATGGTGACACACACACACACACATATATGTATGTATGTTTGATAGGAAAAACAAAAGGGTAGAGAAACTGTAGAAGCACGCCAACAAAATCACATGCATGCATAGAAATGTACTCCTCATCTTTGTGTACTGCCGCACAGAGCAGACAATAATTCTATTAATTGCAAAAGCTATCCCCGTATCTGTATCTAACATAGTTGGCTAAGATGCCCTCTGCAACATCTTGTACAAGGTAATAAAAATATTTTTAAAAATAAATATATTTTATATTTAATATATTGTAAATAAATATCTAGCTAACATTAAAATCCTATTTTTGTTTAAAATTATTTACTAAATATACACAATTTTTTTGTACATGGGATCTGCTAGAATCAGCCACAACCTCACTTTTTGGGTTCAATTTTAATTTATTTAGAAGAGAAAATTGCCATAGAAGGAGGGATTGGTCCAATTTTTCTACGAGTGTAGATTTGATCTCAAGGGAGAAACTTGGTTTCGCCTGAAGGAGTCCTGATCGTTGGATTGGGTACTGACTGAGTGATAAGATTCGTACAATATATTACAGTCTACGGCAACGCTTGGTAGTGCAAAAAAGAACCGCGTCTGGCTTGGAATGGATTATTGAAGCATTTATTTGCCAACTTGGTTACCTAATTACGCACATCTTAGCACGTGTAAAAGAAGCCGAAAGCAAGATATTGGTCGATGGAAAGAAAATTAGGCAACAGAAATTAAACTTTCCAGTTTTGGTCCGTTAAGTCAAAAGGTGAAACTTGAATTAGACGTTAAACTCAGTCCGTGTTAACCTAAATATATTATTATCACTCGTACGATTTCTCTAATGTACGTGTATATTATAAAATATATTATAAATATAAAAATAAATTATTAACAATTTTAAATCCATTAAAAAAATCCTTTTAACTAATAAACTTAACACCCACAAATAAGTTAGGTGAGTTGAAATTTGGAAGTTTCTACCTCAATGTTTAGGAAGACGCAGCCTCAATCCAAAATTGGTAGGTGAAAAATATCATTTTTCGCCGGGGCATCCTGTACAACACTTTCGATTGAGGACAAAAATTCAGAAAACAGAACCCAGAAACCAAAAACAAAAACAAAAACAAAAACAAAAACAGAAACAAAACCAAGTATGCCTGTTTTAGGTGCCTAAGCTAAAACCAAGAACAAAAACAAGACACAAGATTACACGATAGGACAAAAACATAACTGGTCTCCACCACTGGAGTGGTGAGAAACCACCGTGATTTCTCTTTTTAATATTAAATTTGGGTTATTATGATGTTGAGTGTGTTCATAATTTAGTATAAACAAGTAAATTTTGCGTTTCTTCGTAAGAATATAAAACTATAGGGACCTGGATGTTATTACTCTGTTTCTGAGAGCTGAGTTCAAAATCACATGCATACTGAGGAATCGCATTGCGTCATGCTAGGCTACCTGAAATTGCTACAGTAAATCAGTAAATAAAAAAGCAAAGCAAGTAAAACTTGACTTTTACTTCACATTGATTGGTCACTGTTTAACCTAAAAAGAAAATCCATCATTTAGAAGGATATATTCTCAGTTCTAAATCATGAATTCCTGATAATCATCATGATATCACTGGAATAATATTTGATTGGAACATGCAAATTCACTTGCATAATGTATGGAAGATGATAGTAAATTCATAATCTCAGCTTAATTGAATTGAATTGGAAAAGCAGCAAGTAAGATGCAAATTTCAGGCAACTATATTCTGAACGTGACAAGAGGAAAAAACTTCCAACTGTTGGATCGCTAAATATAGATGGGGATAGTGACATAAGCTTTTTTTCCCCATTTGGCTAGTATTTTGATTTGTGGATGAACATGGATTCAATGTATCTTCTCCCTATGAATATGTGCTACTGTATCATCACTTAATTGATTATTCGGATGCGAAATAAAATCAATGCTAGTATCGTTTTCTTCTTGGAAATTATGAGTATTGACTTCGTCCAGCGTATGAAATTTGTGTAGACCGAAAAAAAGAATGCAGAGCAAGACGTCCTTTAATTCCATTCGTCCCTTACACGACTTCAGAGTAATTCTCTGAGATTCGAGAAGAAACAGTTAGTGAAAGTAGATAACACAGTTAATTAAGAACATGGACATATCATTAACACACAGGAAATGGCAATTTACATAGCAAACACGTCAACTAGTAAATATATGTTGTACATCATAGTGAACGGACACATAAAGTCCCTGCAATGCTTTTTATTTCTTAGCTAAGACATTGCAATATCCTTAGTATGGGTAATAAACAGAATGGTGGAAGGGTACTGTAGAGATTGGAAACTCAAGGACCAGCAGCTGAGTGCGGAGGAGAGAGGGAAGCAACGGTGGGCAATGTGGGTTTCGGCACGTCGGGCTTCAGCAAAGGAGGAAGTTCGGGCTTTTTGAGAGCAGGGGAATGAGGAACAAATGGAAACTCGGGCTTGGGCAAAGTAGGAATATAAGGGAAGGGGGGGAGATCTACCTTAGGAAAGGGTGGTAATTCAGGTTTAGGAAAAGTTGGAAAGGTAGGAAGTGGTGGCAATTCTGGCTTCGGAAATTGAGGAATCTCAGGATCTGTTGTCTCCAGAAGGCGGCGAGAACCAGCCACTCCATTGCTGCTGCTAAGCCACAGAGCCGTGAGCAACAGAGACAAGAGAAAGGATGAGTTGTGGCGATTAGCCATGTCGAAATCACTAAATTATGGTATGCATGGAAAGGTTTGCTTAGGTCTTTTATAGAGGGAGACACCAAAAGGAAGGGCTGTTAGCTCAACTATTCATCTGTCTCTTTACATAATATCAAACGTGTTGATCCATAGGCTTGCTAAAATTAGCAGAAATTTTAAATAGTACCAATATTAGTTCACCTAATTGATGTTATTCTTGTTATAAAACTACCGCGTGGCAGAAGAATACCTGCTGGTTTTTGCAAATTTTTGAACATTAACAAATGATAGACATCCAGAGGCAGCTGTAACAAAATTAATCAAGATTAGTCAATAAAACAGTTATTAATACAAGGATTAGTTCCATTAAGCCAAGTGTACAATTTTGAAGTTTCATTTCCCCACAACCATGACAAGAAGTAAAAAAAAAATGATACCGCATAAATAAGAGAAGCAAAACAAACAATCCGGAAAGAAAAGGATGGAAATTATGCAATCATATCCGAGCAACATATGAATTGGCCTGAGTGACATATCTCACCCATCGATATGGATTATAAGTACTGGACTTCTTTGCTATCTGCAAGTATTTCACCTGTATCAAAGATTGTGTAAAAGGTGGTTATTTTCAAAGGCAATTTGCGATTTTCAAGATAGTTTAGCCTAGGTTAGCCTTAAGCTTGTATTCTGGTAAACTGTTATTCAGCTGGTTTTTGATGGAATGGTCAGCATACATATTAAGGCGATGCTTTACACTTGTAACTTCTTCCATTATGCCAAACATTAAATGTAGAAACTTTGAGCTAGTTTGCAAAGAGTATGAGTGGTATAGACAACTAGCAATGAGAATACAGTATCTTACTTGAAGCTTTGATGCATTGTACATTGGTATCGTGAAAGTCATGTTAACAGGTCCAACTTCCTTCGTGATATTTCCTGTATCAAACAATGAATAAAGCAAGAAAAGGAAAAGGAAATCAATACATGAAGGAAAAGGGAGAGTAGTAACTAAAACATGAAATATATAGAAGCTAACACATGGAAAAAAGGGGGGGGTGCGGAAATAATAAAACTTCCCAAAAGGATTGTTGCCAAAAGGCAATAGCCATTACCGTGTGATTCTTGTGAAAATGTCAGCTTTGCACATAGTGTATGTTCAGATCCACCAACAATCTGTAATGTATCCTGCCTATCAGTGACTTGCACAAATGAATAATGCATGGGCAAAAACCTAATACTATAAATTGACAAATTATCAACAAAAGCCAACTGATGAGAGAATTTCTAAGAAATTATTGCCTTCTTTAAACCCCATTCAAGTCTCTTATTAGGTTCCTTGAAATCTGTTCTTTGCCCAACTGCTCCAGGTTCCAACCCAAAACTCACTCTGTAGAAATAATAATCCAGAACAGTGAGTGTGTATGCAGTTAAATATATAAATCAATACAATACATATACTGCACAGGACCAGAATAATCTGCCTGTGTCAAATCACTTCAAACTCAGAAATTGATAAAAAATTTCTCTAAACCATTTATAATATACCAAATACCATCTCCTCTAAGAGGATCAACAAACGAAGTATAACCTGCATAGATTCACAATCTAAAAAATGATGAGCAACAGTCTCTAAACCTTTTCTAATACAGACACGAGTTCACTTTCTAGTTTTTCATGCACTCATGCACAAAAAGCCCATCTATCTATTTTATAAACAGTTAACTAAAGGGCTGATCAAAATGCTCCAGAAGATCTATGATCCAGAAAGGCATAAGCTGGCTATGCAAATGCATAAACAATAAATTACCATGGAAAAAAATTAAATACTTTAAACAAACATCATTATCTAATCAATAATTCCAGCACATGGCAAAAACATCTTGTCAGGTCACTTGATCAATCAAATAGGACAGTTCCCGAAGTTAATAGTACCTAGTAGTGTATTTTGGCAGTGGCATTTCTACAACAACTGTGTTGGCAGTAATGCTTGAGGAGAATTCAGCAGTTATTTTAATAGTCACTTCAGCCTGAACAATCACAGAGCACCATATTTTAAGACAGTTAAACATCATATTCTATAGAAAACACATAATCATAATATAAGTCAAGGCACAAAAAAATTTAGTTGCATCATGTTTCCTTATTTCTAAATATACCATAACCAAAGACAATAGTCACCTTAAGGGCTCCTGCTTCTTCAATCAAAGTATTGATATGAAAAGGAGGCTTGAATTCCTGGGTCATACGGTAGTTCATAACAGGAAATTCACCATCCGGTGGAACCTGACAAAAATAAATAGAATTAAGCAACTTTTAATCCAATAACATTTAGGACAAAATTGTCTCTTCAATTTATATACAATTATCAAAATCACATGACCTTAGATCCACTCACCAGAGACAAAGTTCTGTCCATATCAAAACTGTCAAGACGTACAGATTCATGAAAATTACAATCATCAAGTATCACAGCTCCTGACCCAGTTGAGCTTCTGTAATCTGTCACAGCAAGCAGAACCTTATGAGATTGCAAAAGACTTTGGGATTTGTTGGGAAGGGGGAGATATCGGAATTTTGAATTAAATTACTAATAATGACTTAAACATCTGTATAATAAAGAAACTAAAGCGGCATGTACCGAACTCATAGCTGATTATATCCTAAATGTTGGCACAAAAATGAAAGTAACCATCCTAGAACAAACTTCAAAAGCATAACTTCAGTAAAGGCCAACAAATCATAATGAAAAACTGTAGGACCAATCAAAACCAAATTATTAATCACACGGCAATACAAGTATGGCTTACAAAACATAAAATCTAATTTATTATATTTATAAAGGCAATCAACAAACTTGATGGTCATATATATTTGCAGGAAAAGTATATTTGGAAAATTGACCATAAATGCACAATGAAAGCCTAAGAGCCAGTACCACAGATTGATTTCCCACCTCTTCCTATGCTGAGGTCCTCGTTAAGAGCTAATCGAATTTCTGGATTACCAGTGAGATAGCTCTTCATTTGAATGGTGCCATCAATCTCAGAAGTCAATATATATCCCTGTTTAAACATCATTGCACTGATTAAAACAGGTATTGATAATCAAAAACTAAGAAAAAGTGTAAGCATTTATATAGATGAACATATATTCAAACTAATAAAAAAATAACATAAAAGTTGTGCATAAACAAGAATATAAAAGAACAAAAAGAAGGTGTATGATTTAAGAATTATTAATACAGAGGGTAAAGCTGGTGGAGAAAAAGGCTAGCCAACTGAAATTCCTTCTAGTATTAAGCTTAGAGATCAAGAGTACAAAACAAATATGTTTGTCTTGCTACTAAACTACTCAAAAATTTTGAGAATCGTACTTGACTAATGTAGTTGTATATTATTAGGGGTTGCTTTGTTTAAATAACATTGCATGCACAAATCTTATTTTATAAGAGATAAATTCTGCCAAATGTACAATAACACTAGCATGGCAATCATTGCACAAGTTGGAGTCAGATGAAGAGGTAAATACTCACACTAGAGCTGAATGTCACACTAATTTTCTCAATTATATCCACAAAAATTTCTTCTCTCTTCCTACCTCCAGGCTCATTCGCCACAACAGATTTAGTGACTGCTGTTCCTGGCATTCGTTTGGTCCCTTGCTGCATGAAAATCCAAACTCTCATGATTAATCAAATCATATGTTCATGTTAATTATCAAGTTCACCATGTACTTGAGAATACGATTAATTGGACAACATAATACCATAAAAATGGCAGCAGGGTTAAGAGGTTGAAGACGTGCAACATCAACCACAATTGGCTCATTAAATACATAGGACTTTAACACCTCTGTAGACGTTGTTTGCACATAACCAAAATCCTGTTGGTAAAAGACGACAGTCAAGATTTAAAAAATATCAATTCATAGATAATCACACATCAATAAAATAACAAGGCATAACAAGTTTTGTAAGAGAAACATTCTGAATACTTCTTAAACAGAAAAAACACAATACTTCTTTCCACTGTATACTGGCGTTATTAGTATAAACGACTTTACAATGCAATAACCCTGATCAAATTTCTCCCATACAAACACCACTGAAACCAGTCAGCTTCAATTTTTAAGAAACTGCATCTAATAATTTGACGAATATCATAAGAAGAAAAGACAAACTACTAAGCCAAATTTCAGACAAATTAAAAAGAAAAGTATAGGAATTTCCAACATCTAAGAGCTCAAGCAATTTAGTAATCTATGAGTCAAGACTAATAAGCAGATGACTCATAGCATCTCATCCAATGCAACAGCAGATTAACTAGCAAACTAGAAGCTTAAAGAGCAGCAAGCTGTTGTACTATGCTAAAGAAATACGCTACCAAACAGATCCGTAGAATCACACAAAAACTTACAATGACTTCATCAAGCAACTCATACACAAGAACAAAGTTCTTTCGTAGTGAATCTTCATTGAGAACCCCAAGGTAATCTTTAATTACACGAGCTATCCTTTGTAGAAGCTCCAAGACAAGAGATGGTGACACATTAACCCTCGTGGTTGCAACAAACAACAATCCAACAACTTTCACGTGAAAGTAGTTTACACCGTCCACGTTCTATTGATCAAAAACAATAATTAATAAGAAATATTAACACATTAACCTGAAAGGCATACTTATCGGCATTATTTCTAAACATACTTCACAGATCATATAACAAACAATGCATAATTAGAAACAGTAGCAACAAAACTAAAAATTTCAAAGGTAAAATCAAATCAGACAACTACAATCCAAAATTGATACGTATTTGTGGACAATTTTGATTACACGTGGATTAGCATATTGCCTAACATTCTCTATTAAGATAATACCTACAAAGACAGGTGGCGCCTCCTCTTCCCCGTCTCCTTTCCAAAACTTCACTTTACGAAAAAATATCTCCGCGCTTCCTTTCTGCACTTCACCTCGATCTAGAATAACAAATATCAGTAACTACCATGTTTGAAGCCTTTAATACGGAGCAAATTTTCGTCGTTTTAGAGCCTTTTATGAATTGATTCATGCCAAATCTAGTTTAGTAGTAATTCAATTCAGATCAACAAGTTGCCAGAGTTAAAATTTCAATGATTGAAGAAACAGATTGGGAGATAAAATTAAATAGGAAGAACTCACAGTCGCGGAAGACAATGTTGTCGCCTCGTTGAGAGAGTACGAAGAACTGCGAGATCATCTTTCTTCTGAAAAATTGAACCAAGATCGGATGCGTTGTGCTCAGTTTATGCTTAGTTTGTTGATGAGTTCTCGTTGATTGTCAATTTATGCGCCAATATGTAGTTTTCGTTAATTGCATTTTGACCCCTATATAATGATATAATTAAATTTATACCCTTGTATTTTTGGTTTTTTTCAATGAAAATATCAATTTTAAAAATCAACATTCTCAATGCGGACTTGTATTTTCATATTTATATATAAAAGAAGTTCTGGTACAAATTTACATTATATAGCATAAATGATAGTTGCAGTTCATTGAATCTGCGAATGATGAAAAGAGCAGGGTCAGGACCAAAATGAATGATCTTTGATTGAATGTCTGCTCCTTTCTTCCTCACCAATGCTACTTCCATTGTAATCAAGTGTCCATTTCTCGAATGTACAATTCAGAAGATCATAGTATCCTCCATGAAGAGATAATAACTCTTTCTTGACTCTGTCTTTTATCCATGGGTATGTTAGCAAGTTCAGTAGTGAACGGTTGATCGATTCCTGTCACAAATTGAATGAAGTTTTCCTCAGAGTTCATTTCCAACTGATTCGGAGAATGAAAGGTAATTAAAACCGTGTGCAAGACTGTCGATTAAATATCGAGTGCAGGCACATTTCGAACAATGGAATTTTGCACAATTACAAAATGTGGATATGGGAAGCATACCTTCTCACAGTGCCTGCATTGTTGGTTAAAGCTAAGGTGGGCTGCATAAGCTTTTGTCCTCAACTTAGCAACTTTGGCATTGACAACCCACTTTTCAGCAAAGCTTCTGCGAAAATAGATGAACATTTCAGTGAGTATGCAGATCAAAACTGCCACAGATTTAATCAGAAATAAATCAATAATCATCTGAAGCCGCAGGTGCACAGCAATATAGATGAGCAGTATGTAGGACGAAACCTTGACTTCTCGTCATCATCTTGCATTCTCATGAGGGTTTGAATTCCTCCACAGTCACTGTGGCCAATGACTAATATATTTTCAACCTATAAAAAGGCATTAACAAATTTTCAAATTCCCAAAAAGAAAGGGAATAAGAAAGGGCATGTAAGACATATAACAAGTCCACGAGTTGTCATAGAAAAAGGAATCAATACATCAATTTCAGACAGTGTATGAGCACAACCATAAAGGAAGCAACATAATGCTTTGTTTACAACTCGAATCGTTAGTAATACAAGGTATAGATCATAAACATGGATAATCTCTATCCTCAAGGAAAACAAAATTTGTGTTTATCAGAACTAGAAGGTTCATAGATGCTGTCTGACTTACTTCAAGTGTATTTACTGCAAACTCGAGGGCAGCGTTAGTTTCTGATGGTCCATTCTGCAAGGTAAGGAAACAAAAAGGGAATTTGGCAAAAGGCAACGACATTTAAACATGCATATTGCAATTTTGATCACATTGTAGTTAACACTCCAGCCACACCTCAATAGGGGGAACGAGATTAGCAACGTTTCGAATCATAAAAGTTTCTCCAGGTTGGAGTCCAAGGATGTTAGAGGGACATATCCTTGAGTCTGCACAAGCAATTACCATAAACTGTTCTCGAACTAGTCAATTTAAACAGAATAAAATGCTACAACAAATTGCAAACTTTGGCTTAAATGAACATAAGGACAAGTTTGTTTAGCAATGATCACCTTTGGTGATTGAGCTTCTGCAAGATTTCGAAAATGCTCCAACTCTTTCCTGTCAAAATTAAGCAACATGTTACCAAACAGAGGAAAAGTACTTGCTATTCTCAAATAACATAAATACTTGGCACATACTCACAAATATTTGTGTTTCTTAAAGCTTAGAAACCTCTGTTTCATCTCTTCAAAAAAGTCCGTCCCACTGTAAGTTTTGGCGACATTTTGGACTTTATAGCTTGTACCTTCTTGAGCTGAAGCAAGTGCTGAGGTAGTGCTCGAAGATTTCATCTTCAAAAATGGGTTTCTCCTGCACATGGAGAAGAAGCCCATTGTAGATCAACAGAATATAACGAACTGCATAACTTCATCATCTTTGGGCCGAAAGCAATGGTTGTAATGACGTGAAATAATTCTGGGACCTTGAGGCATCGTTAACGGTATTGACAAACTGAAAAAACATAAAGAATGAAGAACGTACGCTACATCCACAAGGATGTGATCAAGAGAAATTCGAAAAATATGGAGACTTACTCGAGCGAAGGAAGAAATCCTTGTTGGGTATCACAAACTTTTCCCGATTTCTGCGAAATCAAACATGAGAAATCCCAATATCAAGAAGACAACAGCAAGTTAGCAACAAAACATAACTAAAGTTTAACTCACTGCATTTGAACCAGCCGGATGGTTTTTGGGAAAACCGGCAAAGGCAGATTCAGCGGAAGTTCTTAGAGCTGCCATGGATGACATAATAGAACGAGATTTCAAGCCTGAATTACAACGAATAAATAAATCAAAAACTTTATGAGTTTCGGGAAAATTTGGGATCATTTTATTTGAACTCAAAGAGAGTAATTATTGGCACTCACGGATTGGCCGGACCATTTTTCTTCCCGCCATCACAACTGGAAAGCCTTTAATATTAACGTATATTTATGCCGACAACATCGAGACGTATTGCGCCAGAAAAATTTAATAATTGGGAGGTGAAGGACAGACACGCAGGCTTATCCAATACTCAGAACACCAATGTTTATCCCATCTTCGTGGGATATGCATCAAATTTCTTTACCTTTTCTTTTTTATTTAAATATGCGTAACGTGTTCCGGCGTCCAAAGAGAAATTACCCGAAAACAATTAACGATTTTATTGTGGCTAACAATCAGCCATTCGGCTGGTCCACAAGTTTACAGTCTTTGAAAGTGGACTAAAATCGCTTTCACAGCATAAATTATTGAGAAGATGGTCCATACACGATGATGTATAATAGGTTTTTTTAAGTATTCGACATTGTATTGCTTAAAGTTTTCTTTTTTTCTTTTCAGATAAAGACTCTGTTCATATAATTCAGGTTATACAATAATTCACGGACCACAATCAAACACTAGTCACAAAAGCTTCGTCAACGTCGCATTCATCAAGCAACCCACCAAACCGAGCACGTTTTTTCCCCTCTCTGGTATGGCCCAGCCCGTAAACCGAAGCCCGATTATCAACAACGTCTTTCAAAGCCCTGTTCAACACTGACATCTCCTCATCTCCACCACCTCCGAGCCATTCCATCACCACCACGCTCTTTGTTCTTCCGCCAATAGTCATCATCTCGGCCCGTACCGCCCTGGCCTGGACGGATGAAATGGCTTGTGTCAAATCCCGGTTCAGACCCGGCCTGTCCTCGCAACACAAAGTCGCTTTTATAAGCCTCTCTTCAGTGTCACAATAACTCAGAGTCAACTCATCTGTTTCGGCCGGAAACGGCCATGACTCTTTCTCCGATACGTCAGCAGCCTGTCTTCTAAGCTCCTTGACGTGATGCACCACCTCTGCTAGCAACGAAGCCTTGTCTGTCTGTTCTTATCACCAAAATAAAAAATGAAAATCAAGAGAACGTACTCAAGAATTAGCAAAGACAACGATAAAGGAATCACAGGGAACGTAACCTTGGGGCTGTTGGGGAGGATAGTGCGGAGAGTGGATAGGTGAGCGTTGATACGCTGCCTGCGCCTCCTTTCTGCTTCCTTGTGACTCTTGCATGCTTCTGACGGTGATTTCTTCGCCACCTCTAATGCCGAACTCATGATTGAATCTTGGCAGTTTGTTAACGTTCCCCAGTTCGGTTCTTGAACGTGCCCGTTCTCCTGCGGCCAGCCCTGGTATCCGTATTGACTTTGAAAAGGAAACATCTTAGCTTTAAAAAATTTCTTCTTCCTGTTGAGCTTGATGTTGTTTTTAACGGGAAAGTACGGAGACGGAGGAGTGCTGAGACGAAGTGAAAGAGTGTGCAAAAGGAGAGTTATCGAGAATACTCAAGAAGATAAGTTGAAGGGCAACTGTAGTTACTAAGTAAATCAAAGGCAAGAAAGATAAGGACTCTGCCTTTAACAGCTAAGATAACAGTTAAAAAAGGTTAACATCGTTAAACGAGGGCGGACTAGAAAGGTCAAATCTCAGAAAGTAGACCAATTTGAAAAAGTTATTTTAGTCAAAACTATCAAAATGCATCGTTTAATGTAAGACCCACCTTCAAAGGCGAGATATTATTAAAATTATTTTCTTGAATTCAAGAAATTACGTTAAATACAAATTTGCATTTAAGGATATTTTCAATATGGTCTGGCGTGCACTTGCTTAGCTATGGTCAGTTTGTGGTGCGAAAGGGTTAATCCAATCCAATACCATGCACATAGTGGGGTGAGTCATGAAAGCTAACCCCACCACAACTAGTGATAGTGGCCAGTGGGTGGTGATGGTGGCGGAGAAGGAGGAGGATCACCGCATTTACAAAACTCACGGAAAGCGCGGAATCAAAGTGGCAGGACGCTTGCCATTTGCTAGCTATTAGGGGCCGACAAATTCTTTTTCTTTGGAAACCATTGCTTCACTTTCACATTCCCTTTCCGGTACCAGTTATCATGATGTTCGAATGGAGTCAACGACGTCGTATAAAGAATTAAATGACATAGTAAAATTTGTAAAATATTATTAAGGTGGAATTTATAAATAATAATAAAGAGCTGTCACTAAATGGTAAAAAAATTATTGGCCGTGATTTGAGAAGAAAAGTTTTAAGGAGTAGGACAAGGGGTTAAAAGGCTTGTGATTGTGTAGGGTGTAACAGCATCCGACGGTGAGTATTTCCTGACAAGATTGACAAGTAAAATTTTAATTTCATGAATTATGATAAGAGAATGACATTTCCTTGTCGCAATTAGCATGATTCTAGGCACCAGTGGCTTCTCCTTCTTCAGTCCTTTCTGCCCCCACGCCTTGCTTCCACGTGGACCCCCACTTATGCACGTCGTTTTAATCCGCAAACCATGCATTTCCAGCACACGTAACTGTGACTGTGGAAGTAAAATTGCAACCAAGTCCATGGGAAAAAAACGGTGATGGCAAACGTGCCGTGAAGTCTTTTACCTTGGAGACAAACCAGAGGAGGAAGAAGACCTGACTGTGACTGACCATTAATGGCAGAAAATTTACTCGTGGATTGTCTGCTGTCGTTTTTTATTCCAATATCTAAACCCAAACGTGGGCCCAATATTAGCAATACACACCCACAAAGTTTTGTGGTGGTGGCTTGTACTGTTGGGTTCTTTTTTTAAGTAAAGGTTTCTAGAACCCATAACAGAAAGGATGAGACAGAGACTACAGTAAGCAGAAAAATAGAAGGTCCTTTAATGGCACGGCATTCCCTACAGCCATTTATGTGCAAGCAACGCCTCACAAGTCACAACACATCCCACTTATTAAAATATTTGCTCCATTTTTGTTTGTATAATACCACAAGAAATCCTTTTAACCTTTGAAATTTAGATTCAGTCTGTTAATGGTTTCATTCAAAATAAACAAACCGAAAATGGCAACGGCTTAATTACGTACTTGGTCCTCCATAAATGAATGGTTTTTATTTCATCGATTGTGATGGACGACGTGTAGTTTGCTTTCATCTTTAACAAACTACTTCTCACCCTTAATAAATATATACTGAACGACGTGTCGTCTTTGTCAGACAATACTTGCTTTGCCCTGTCTGGTCTCCAGCAAACAACAGGATTTCCCTTGGAAAGACAATGTCCCTCCCTCTTATTCAGTTTTATGTTGACGAACTAATTGCATGAATTGGAGTGGATGGAGGAGAATAAATCAAATTTCGAGTTGAAATGCTTGCAATAACAACAGAATACAAGGGGAAGTGCGCAACAGCCCAATAACATGTCTACTTGCAAAGCTTTTACTGAGATTGTAAATCTCAAGGTACAGAGAATTGAAGACAACAATTGGATAAGAATGTGATCTACATAATTTCTTGGGGCAGCGTTTCTAGCAAAACTTCTTCACAACAATAATGCAAGACCACATTAACCGGCAAAAATATATGAGCGGGCAAATGATCTAATACCTAACACCTAACGATAGGTCAAAACTGTAAAGTATTTAACCACTATGACAGCCATAAACTCAGCAAAAGTTCTTGGGTAGGTACCATGATACACAATACTAGAACTTGTAATCAATTATCACAAGCTCGCATACATTTGTCCATTTTTACCGAATGGAGACCCAGAAGGTGCAACCAAAGCGAGAGTTTCCATCACTCTCAATCTCCGTGCACTTAGTTCATGAGATTTCTTAAATGAGCTCATTGCCTGAAAACAACAATCAAGATAATAAATCTATGAGTGCAGGGGAGGAAGGGGACAAAAAAGAAAAAAGAAAAGATGCAAGCTTATTGAAGCAAGTGGAAAGAAGAGTACAAAAACTCACAGAGTTAGGGCTACTAAGATTGCGTTTCTCATCTGGCTTAGGGGTTCTATTTTTTGTGTCCTTGCTATTTTTCTGCACCACATCTTGCTTATGAGATTTACTCTTTGCTTCTACCTCAGCACATGGACTATTTGGCTTTAGTTTCTTGTGCCTGTTTCCTTCTTTAGAATATTTGCTCTTCACCTCTTCCTCAGCACTTCTATTTGATTTGTATTTTCCTTTTAGGTAATTTTCAACTTATTCAGTGAATATAAGACACAAGCTCGTCTTACTAACACGAGCAGGAAGTGCTCAATAAGGGGTGATCTCTAGTATGGACACAAGACTACAGATCAATGTGCTATATTTGCCTATCTAGACTTAAAATATTGAACACACCATCTTTGTGACACATTCAATAAAAGACCCTTCCCTCACCCCAATCAAAAGAACAAAAAATGTTACTATAAAACAAGTATATAGCCTAATGACTTTATGAGATGATGTATGCTTAATTCTTTTACCATGACAATGGTCATCAGTGACAAACCTATCCTAGTAATATGAACAAATCCTCACCATTCTGAGTTTCCACGACAAGTTCAAAGAATTCGGAGAACTGAGACTTTAACACATTTTCTCCCCTATGGCAACTCTAAATAGCTCTTTGGCACTAGGTATAACGTGCCTTAGCTTGAGTAACTCAACATAATTTATCAGCAGTTACATACAACTCTTGCTCTCAGGTAAAGCAAAAATGCCATTCAAGTAAATACCAAACGTGATTGACTTCTAACTTATTCATACAATCCCATTCTAGTCCTCAGAAATACAGAGAAGAAAGAAAGGACAATAAGAAATCATGACCACAGGAGAAAACCAGCTAACCTGTAGATTTTGATCCTTTGCCTTTCAAACCAGGTTTCAAGCGATAACAATCCTGTTTCCATATCCAATAGTAGAATAAAATGTAAATAAGCACTGAGATTATATAAGGATAGCTAGAATAAAGATTAAAAGAAGTTACCCGCTCTAAAGATTTCTCAAATATTTTGCGATAAGAACCATTGTTTTGTTCAAGCTCCTGAGCATTCAAACAGCAGGATCAATGGATAATGTTTGAAAAGAATGAAACACGAAGTGTTGTTTAACATCAAAATGATTGGTTTCATATCAAAACTCACTCTCTGAAACTCCGAATGGCATTTAATAGGATCCGCATACAAACTGCAGGCAAAAGTTATCAGACATGCTAATCACTGAAAGTTTATGAATGGGGTAAACAGAATCAGTTATTCAAGGAAAAAAGCACTGACTATTCATAGCTTCCATAAAGCCTAACAAGAACAGCTCCTGCTGCTCTACTACAAGGTTTATTGCTTTCACTAACAGTGTTCTGGTCAACAACCTAGAAAATAAATTAAGCAGTCAAGCATCTGCATCCAAATTAGAATCAAATAAAGTTTAGTAGCACTAATCAATACGAAAAAAAAATCCTATGGAAAATGCTAACACAAAATCAGCACAGGACATGCATACCTGCGCAGGCCACCACAAGTCACCATGGAGCTTAACCCATATACAATCACCTGGCACAACCTCTCCTTCCAACAGCTTGACCACAACTTGCTTTCCATCTCCCTCATTATCATGGCATCTGCCACCTGGGACGTGATTACTGTTCATTGCTCGTCTTCGAGACCTAAATGATTAAGTTTCAGAAATAAGGATCTTAAAACGTACTTTGCTTAGAATAAAATAAAACAATGGAATCCTGAACACCCAAAAGATAAATCACATTATTCAAAGAAAATTGACCCTGTATGGTAAATCTACTGCATTTGCTCATCTACTACAGTGCTGATACACTGCTTTTAGGGGGAAAAAAAAAAAAGGATATTAATGTTCATCCCCATTTCAAGGTCAGAAATAAAAGTTTACTCGACCCTAACACATTTCATCTAATCAAATCTACACTTTAAATACTATGAAACCTTAACTAACCCAGATAGAGCCACAAAACAGATCGGCATTTTTTTTCTTTACAGACAATTTAAACTACCAAAAAATAGAGTCCCAATTCCACACATGGGTTTCATCTGTGAAAATGAGATTCCAGCTTGATCCCACTTCTGGTAACCAGGAAAAAAAAACAGTAAAAGGAAATTATAATTCTATCAGTCATGCCATTTCTGGTATTAGCCAACGCAAAATCATTCCTTTCAGCTCAGTACATGCGTATAAAAGTGTCAAAATCAAACCTTTTGATTTTCTTTCCAAATATTCTTAGCAACCAAATAGTACTCATACATCTCACAAGCCATGGCAAATCAAAAAATAAATATATATACTCAAACGAAAAACAGAGTGTATTGGGAGCTCACATCTCTGCTGCTTTAGCAAGGGAAACGAGAAAGTAAAGCGTGGTCTAAGCAGAGAAGAGACTGTCTATCGCCTCAGATTCATCTGAAGAGTAAAAACAACAAACAACGGCGAAATCTTAGAGGAGAGAGTAAGTCCTAAATCCCAATAAGAGGTTCTTGAACAAGGAATCCACCATTCCAGCAGCTTTTTGTTTCAGTTACTGGGTGACAGCCAAATTTCAATTTTGCAAGTCTAATTTTTTTCTTTTCCAATAATGCCCAAATTCTTTCTCGGGCAGTCCCCACTATAAAGTAATTTTTTCATAATTAAACTTAAAAACACTTTAAATTTAATTATTTTAATCTTAAAGGTCAAAACAGTCAATCCATGAAAGTCTGAAGCTAACGTGCGCAGCGGTGCGCAGTTTATCCATTAAGTCTGACTGTGTTCGTTCGTTTCGGCTTTCACATTTTTTCATTCCTCCAAAACCCCTTCTAATCCCTCGCCCTCCGTCACTGTCAAGAAATCCAGGTTAGATATTCTTATCATTTCTCTTGCTTCATTGCGCGTGCCTACGAGCTCTTAGACCAGATACAAATTTTAATTTTGAGGTCTAAGGTTATCTCGCATCCAGTTTATTACACTAGGGATTGCATATTTTTAGATTGAACTCTTTAAAAAAGGCAATAGATTTTGTCTTTAAATTCAAAATTTTGGTCAATTCAGTGCACGTATGCTATGCGGTTCATTGGTTTGCTTTTGTGAGTTCTTGATAACTTTGATTTGTAAGACTTCAAGCATTGAACATATTTATGTACTCATTTCATGTATGTAATGTATTTGGGTTTGATTTTCGTTTTGGAAATTGGATTATTAGGTGTAGAGCATAATGGAAGCTTTAAGTTTTTAAACCTTTGCAAGGATAAAAACCCCGCTTTGTTTTTAATTTCATTTATGGGATGTTTGTCTAGATGTTTGTCAGATAAAAATTGGGATATGAATTCATATTAGGAGTTCGGTTCAAGCTTCAAGTGCTTTAAATCTGTTGTGGGTATACCTGTACTGGGTTTTTGTTTTTAGCAGGCATGGTGGATCCATGGTGGTCGCTGTTGGGTGCAGCAATACCAGCTGTGATCATGGGGCAAGCTCTGAGGATGAAGAAGAGAAGAGCAGAAGAACAGAGATTGAAGAGTGCAAGAGGGCGTGAGAAGAGCTCTGATGATATCTTTGTATGTGAGAGGGTGTGCACTTCGAAGAGGATGCTGAAGAAGGTCGGTTCATTATCCAAAGACCCAACCATTGACACTTGTGTCACTGTTTGTGGTGTTTCTGAGATTGATGCTTGTGCTGATGCGTGTGCAAGAACTGTTTGCGTTAATCAACACCAAGTCCCTAACTGGAATGACATCTGTCTTAGGAAGTGCCAAAGTGAATGCCTTAGGTTATCAAATTCCTCTGTTATGTCATCATAGGGTTGTGTTTTGTGTTTATTCTCAACAAATTTGCTTGGGTTCCTAACAAGTTTTTTGTGGTATACATTAAGTTAGTGACTTGATAATCCACCTATTCCGTGAGTTTCAAATTGAAAAAAATTCCTATTGAATCTGCATTCTTGTGATCAGAAGTTGAATCCAGATTATGTTATTTGTAGGTTCAATATGTTTCATAATCTGGATATTTGGAACATTTTCTTTCAAGTCCCAAGGTGATATATTGTTGGAATGAAAGTGTTGTCCTTTCCTTCAGTCTCAGATATCGGAACTATTATTCCGCCACTAACCCACCAGACTAGAATGATTCAAATTGAGGGAAGCTGATCTGGTGTGTGGGTGACTGCTTACTAGATGCCAGTATTTTTCACTTTCTATCTGGCACAATGCGCGCTGCACAGTGATAGTCCTTTAAGTAGCTTTTAAGTCACTGCAAAGAGGTACTATGGCTCAGATAACACGTCAATGCTCCTGTTTTGATGTATTGGCATCTTTTGTGATGAACTGAAACCAATCAAACTTTGCTTGGAGTGGAACAATCGGTTTGATTTGGAATGCAGTAGTACATACGCATCCCCGGACAGGTTGAGGGGAGAATGAATTGAATTCAATCTGTAATTGTGCTGGAATGGAGGTGTAATGGGATGTGTGGTTAATAAAGAGTTGGGGTTGAACCCTAGTGATGAAACAGGACGATGATTCGTAGTTATGATTGGCTTGGCTCTCTGGTTCAGTCGAGCACATAAATCTGCATCTTATAATGCTTATGGAAATTTCACTTCGCAGCTCGACATCATCTAATGAAAATCCACGGTGCTATAATTCGAGCTCCTTTCGGGGTTACCTAAATCTTTTTGTTTAAAATGTCATCTAGTTACAAGGCTTACCAGCTAGACCGCTGCTACAATGAGCAAGTTCTTCACAGATGCTCAAATTTGACATATCCAAACTAATCAATTCAAGATTTGAGGTTAGTAGAGGCCTCAGAAATCTTTGAACTCTCACGTCCCAAGATTCTGTACCCAATTTCTCTACTTTTCAATTCGAAACAAGAATAACAAGTGAGACCATTTGTGAGATGCCTCTGTTTGATCATATTTTTTTGGTCCATTTATAATTCAAAAGGGTTCTATGCTTTCTTCATTATTTCATTTGGTACCGAGGAGGAGTTCTCTGCATGTTATGTTTAATCATGGTAAGTGTGCACCAGACAAGAAATAAATATAAATAGGCTTCTCATCTCTGCCGAAAATCAACTATAATTTTAACCTCCAGTCCACCATCCATTATGGGATTACAAGTGCAGAAATTCTACAGCCCATTCTATTTTTCCCAGGCCGGTCCATTACCAATAATTTGACAGCAGCAATTTCAACATCAGAAACAGATACTGTTGCATCAGATTCTAAAATGTAAGCAAAACATGAATTTTCACATTGATTTACGAGGAATGCAAATGATTTCACCAAGCTAGGTTAGATATCTACCTAATTTGAAAACCTTTAAAAGACACAAAAAACGAATCAAATGCAGTAGTTCCATCAGAAATGATCTCTGACTGCTTTCAATTCTGCCACCTGTTGCAGTCCAGCAACAGATCTAACGCTATTGATTCACCTGAACTTAAACGAGTAAACCTTCACCACCAATATCAACTCCATAATTCAGCAAATTTATGTCCATTCGCGTGTTCAACTGGTACATAAAAAATCATTAACACTTCGAAAACATGTCGAAACCTCCTCATTTTTCATATGGACTACACCAGAGCACAAGGAAAAATCCACCGCTGTTCTTTCAGTTTGAACTGTCTTAACAAAAACAAATGCAGGTTGTGTGAAATTTCAATTTACGTCGTCACAAAAATGTATTGCAACAATAAGTATCATCATCCATCAGTGATGAGAAAAATACCTCTATTTGAACAAATCTCATACACGGCCATATAAAGAACAATATCTGCGAAGACATAAGATTACTGTGATTCATCTGGCCAAGAATCATAGAATGAATTGATGATAAACCATATGAACTATACAGAAAACCAACAAAGACAGTTAAATACAAGGCTCAAATCAATAGCTGAGATCTTGGAAACAAATTAACATTGCCGCATATCATCATGTTTACACCTATCAAGCAGTTGGTTAGAGAAACAACTACAACAGTACCTAGAAATTTCACGCAGCCTCCTCTCATTGTGACCCAAAAAAACTCGGTTCTTTCGTCCAGCCACAAAGCTACTTCTGTCGATGCATGCGCCGAAAAGTATTGTAATTGGTCGAATTGTAATACTCATCAACTTCATAAACATTTTAATCAAAACACTAGTCACCGTTACAGATGATACTTCCTCGGCCTTCCCCTCTTCTTCCGCGTCATTTCCCGAGCATTTCCATCCACCTTCGGCCCCGGCTCCACATCAGCACCACCGGCGCCATTCCCACCCGTAAACAGCTGAGGCATCCAATTAGGAAACCCAGCTGTGGCTGCGGCTCTGGCTGTGGGCACCCCACCATGTTCCGAATTTCCAGCAACGTAACCCAACGGAAAGAACCCCCAACAACAGTAATACGCCTCCTTGCCCGGAACCAGCGGCGGCAAGTTCGGAATCGATGCCGCGTGGAACCCTCTCTTACAGTTCTCACACCTTAAACAACAGTTCTCGTAAACTCTCGGATACTCGTATAAGATGTAACAGTACGGACACGCTGTCCAGAAACTCGACAATCTCGACCTTTGATCCTCGCCGTGCATGTTTCTACTGTTGCAAGCGTCTCTGGGGTCATGTCTCTTTGTATTACTTGGACTCTGATTCCTTCTTACTGCCAATTTACCATGTTGCATGGAATCCAGATTGGTTAAATCGATCTTCGTAAAACGACTTAGCTCGTGATCGTAAGGCCATTTCTTTCGCGTATCGGATAACACCGCCCACGCTTCGGCCACGAGAGCGAACGCTTGATCAGCGAAAGGATACTTATTCTTGTCTGAGTGTAGGAGCAGAGCAAGCTTACGATACTGTTTCTTGATGAGATCCTGATCGTTGGTTCGGCGATCGATTTGCAAGATGGAGTACCAGTCGTGGTGGTTGTTTATCCGCTTGTCTGCCGCGACAAGTACGTCCACCACCGCCAAGATCTGATCTGAGCCATCAAGTAGGGGTTCTGTTTCTTGGGCGAGGATTGCAAATTCTCTCGACCCATTTAAATCTCGTTGATTTAGAAACTTCTCGGCTACTCCGAGCAAGCGTTCGGCTTCCGCTTTGTTGGGACTTGGTTCCATTATTTTTTTCTGGGTCCCGGACTTGTTTGGGGAGTGCGAAAATGCTGGGACTATTTCAGCGGTTACAAATGAACATTTTGACAGGAATATTGACAGATGGCCCCTACAATTTGGAAGAAATTACACAAAATACCCAAACTTCATACCATATGCCTGATAACTGCTCCTTAATAATATACATTTATTTGATTAAGAGTTATTAAGGTTTAATTAAATATAATTAACTATTTACTAAATATATTGTACGTACGAAAGTATAGGGACTTGTATGAAATATGGATTGCATACTTTTCTGCCTTTTATGTGCAAGAGAGAGGAGAGAGTTTAGGTGGGACCATCAAAGAGAAGACAAAAGTCGAGGCTGCTGATAAATAAAGAATTGAATAAATTTTTTCATTTTTTTTAGTTAATTTTTTTATTTATTATTAATTTATTTTTATCAATTTTCTTTAATATAATAATAATACGATAAAATTATTTTATTTTTTAATTATTTTTTAAAAAAATATTATTTAATAATAATTTATAATTTTTTTAAATTTTATTATATTATTATGTTGCTGTAATCTTACTAATTGAATGCTTTCACTGCGTTATTGGGCTACCGCGACCAGACTCTAGTACTAGGACTGTTCTTTATGAGGCAAATGAAATGAGAAATGAGATAAGGGTATTTTAGTCCTACCAAGCTCAAAATGTTATTTTTAAAAGACAAATTGATGTGTTTTTTTTAGGCTTGCAAGTAACGTAAGTCTTCTGTTACCTGTTGCTAAATCACAAGTATGATTTTTCTTTTTTGTCCTTTCAAACTTTAGTTTGGAATTATCAAGCAATAATAGGGGCATGCAGCAATTCTGGTTTTATCCGAAATTGTCAAAAATCAAACTAAAAAATTGGTTCTTGAGTCCATATCAGTTTCTTTAAAGGAGGTTTTAATTTTAAAAATTAAGAATCAAAATCGAATAGAAGCACAATCGGTTTGATTTTAAAAATTAAGAATTATTTATGTAAAATATAATTTATTTATAATATTTAATTTATTTTATTTTATTTTTTAAGGATAAAATACATACAAATTTTATACAATAAATTATATAATTAATAAAATAATAAATTATTAAAATTATAAAAAAATTAATTTTATTAATTTTAAACAAACATTTTCAACTAAAATACAATACATATTATTTAAATTTATTATTAAAT
>CP135549.1:1319741-1384520 GCA_032402905.1 Khaya senegalensis | reverse complement strand
TTTTTTATTTATGATGTAAAGTAATTAAATAGTATGAATAAATTATTATAAATTAATGCTTATTATTTATATAAGTGCCATAATAATTTATTTTTGAAAAAGGAGCTACCGTACATAGAACAATATACATGTTCTTCAAAACTTAATGATTTTCAGTAGAGGTTGGCATAGAATTTAGAAAAATGATAAAAATCAAACTTATTTAAATGCAATCGTGATTGGTTTGGTTGAATTATTATAAAAAAATTGTTTAATTTTTAAAAATTAAATAATTTAATTCAATTTTTGATTATATTTTATTATTAATTAAATTAGTCGAATATTAATAATTAAAAAAATCACTGAACCTATTTAATTTAGTTTAATTCTAAAAGTAATATTTAATTTTTTTTATTTTAAAATATAAAAAAATAAATTCATTTTATTTATCAAATATAAACTCAATCGAATTCAATCCAACCATTTTCACCTCTAATTTTTTAAAATAGTTTATTGAAAATTAAAAAAAGAGAAAAAAAGACAGAGGTTTTGGGGCAATTTTAGAAATTAACCAAGTTAGGTGGGTCAAAATTAAATTTACCATTTTCCTTGTCTGACAAGAGTCTCGACTCCTTGTACAAAGTAAAAACCCCGCCTTATCACGCGCTAAATCATGCGTGTCAACAATTAATCCTTCTTCTCTCTCGTCCATCATCTTCGTGTATGTCACTCCAAAGACTCCCGCGTCGATCGTCCACTTTACCAAAATACAATTTCTACTTAATTGTTTCCTTCTAGTTGGTCCATATTGCGAGCTCTCCCTATTCCCCAAAAATCCAATACGAATTCACAATCGATCGTCAAACTCGCTGAATCGATTTGACTCACCGAGTCACTGGCTCGATCTGCGTGTGACTTTCACGCGATGGACGAACTGAACGCCTTTGATTTCAAGAAAGAGGGCGAGTTCCAGGAATTCGAGGCTTGTAAATCCTTGAAAAACCCTAATGACGAGGATTCTGTTGTTTTGAAGTGCCAGCTTTTTGAATGCGGTACGTTTTATCTTTTTTTGTTGTTATTTTTGGTTGCTGCGTAAGCTGAGGAAAAATGGTTTATCAATGTTTCCTTCTTTGTTTTGTTGCTCAGAAACCCCGGGAAAATATCTATTTAGGTGTTTGTGGAACCGAATGATCAGAATATTCACAAATGAAACTATGTGTTTATATGATTTCGGATTCGGTGCGGCAGCAGTTAAATTTAGCTATTATTGTATAGAAACTTAGTTTGTGCAACGATTCAAAAATCATAATCACCGTGTTTTCTGGTATTGTCTGTTGAAGTCCTGGGCTTTTTTGGTTCCTCTTATAATATGGTAGATGTTTTCACTCTAAATTTCTTTCTTTTCTTTTCTTTTTTTTTTCAGTTCTGTGGTTTTCTGATTGAGGTTTGAATTTGCAGTTATATTTATTTTTGTATTTTTTATTCTATTTTAGGTCATCTGTACAACAGATATAGGATATTATCACTAGTTTCATCACTATGCTAATACTCCTATTAAATCTATTACCAGTTTCCCTTGAAACGAATGTTCAGAAGAAAGGAATGGGCAGTGTACTTTGTGTAAATGGTGATGCAGTGGACTGTGCTCCTAGTTGTGACCACGAACATGCATGTGCCCCTTTGGAAACATGTGGAGAGGACAATGCTATCGGAGCTCCCCAATTGAACTCTGCAAGTTGTGAACAAACTTCTGACTTCAAAAAAGATAATCGTGGATCTGAAAGTTGCATTTCTGAGCTGCCATCTAGAGACTCGTGCACAGATGGTCCTTTACTTGGGAAAAGGCTGTTATACAATGGCAATTTGGATCCTCCATCCAATGTATTTTAATCTTATGTTTTTAATAAAATATATTTTGTATAGAGAAATTAAGATCTATGCTTACCTTGTTTTACGTCGTGCAGAATAAGCTAGCTGATGTGAATTCTGATGTGGATGGGAGCATGAATGATGCTTCTGCACTGAGTCCTGCTTCTGATACTGTGCTGGACAGTGGTATGTTATGAAATTAGGAGATTTTCTACTCTTATTTACCACATAATATATTCTCCATGACATTTGTGCAGTTATTCTTTATTTTCTTACTATAGTTTGCCACATCATTTCAGTTAATGGCCACGTGTCAGATCATGGGGTTGATGATTCGGAAGTGGTAATTTTCTTTTCTTTTGTTTTTGATCAACTATTAAATGGATAATAAATTAGTGATACTGCAGATAATTGCAGCCTTTAAGAGGTCCAGATGTAATTTAGACTTTCGATCTGAATCTGGATGTCTATGTAGGTGTGCTTGATTTCTTTGGCATCTCAGAAATTTTTTGGTGTTATCATTTTTGACCGCTATTGATCAACAATTTTAACTTTTAATAATAATTGCTTAATCAGTAAGTTGTGCTACATGCAGTCCAAATTTTGTTCATATTTGTTCTGTGCTGTTAATTAAGTATTCCTGTTCCTTTCCTCAGAAGATTCTATTGTCTGTTCAGTGATGAATTTGAAATGTTTGGTTAATCCTTAATGATAATTCTGTATTCATTTTGGATTTAGTTAAGGATAGAATATTCCTCTCCCTTAAGAATAGAAACGTATATCTTGCAGTAAGTGAGGGTGCTTCCTGCTGTCTCACTGTATAAGGAGTTTAATTTGAAAAAAAAAAAAGAAAATGTAGTGGAAAAATTTTGATTAATATTAGTGCAAGCTGAATATGGTAAAAGTTAGAAGTGCTTTCAAATTCTGATTAAACATGGTTTTTGTGCTTCTAGCAGGATGACATAAACATGGAAGTTGTTATATGTCCTGATTATGTTGTCCATCGTGGTACTTCTTGCGTGGGGCACTTGGTGATATTTTCATGCAGTGGAATCAAAGTCAAGGATTCAACTGCATGTGGAAAACAAGGAACCTTTAGTTTTGATAAGGGAATTGACGATATTATTGAAATCAAGTTTCAGTGGCTCCAAAGAGTGAGTGTTACGCATTTAATTGTGTGTTGGTTCGCTGCATGTGCTTGTTTGCTGTTAAAGACTTACATTTTCTCATATGAACTTTGTGTAGTTTGGATCGGTTGTAGTAAAGCTTCGTGTATTATCAAACGGCATGGTACATGATGATGATGAACATGGAAATTTAGGTCAGTACACTTGTATGAATTTAGTGTTTGTGTACCATGAATTAGCGATGCATCTTTCATTGGTTTTTCTCAGTGTAGGAGTCCACGACAATTACTATGAAGTGTACCAAAATCTTCCCTAGGTTATTGTGATATGAATTTGTTATACTTTGTATATGCTTATAATATAATTTATCTGCCATATTGGGTTTTTATTATCTGCTTATATAAGTTCAAGAAACTTAGTTGTATACATTGCTTCACGACATAGGTTCAGGGTCACACTTTAACAATTGGTTGGAAGTTCACTATCCTCAAACCTTCTGTTTCTTGTTTTATTTGCCTAATTCTTCCAGGGGTTGAGGAGTTGAACTTTGCTGTTGATGAACCTGACTGGTCCGAGATATTGGAAAAAATTAACTTATTAAATGCCAAATATGCAGCTTTATGGAGTGTTGATTGTGAGTAAGTTAAATTACCTTTTTGCCCCCTCTTTTGGTCTTAAATTAAGTTTCTTCATATATTTATGATTAAAAATGAATTTAAATGTTTCTTGTTCTGGGAAGATTGAGCAATGTGTCTGTTGATTTTTCCTGCTTTTAAAGTGGTGTTTAACTTTGGGAATGATATTGTTTGACTTGTAGAAGGATCAGTTGACTAAGATATATTCTCTGAAAGATTGATAATTTATCAAATTACTGTAATTTTTTAACTCAAGTCTTGTACTTTAATAGGGATACATAATCTTACAGTTTACTGTTTGAGAGAATCTAAAATTGTATTCGACACTGGTTAGGATATGAATAAGTATAGGCTACCAAAATTGGAAGTAGTTCTTTCCCTGCTAAAAAAAAAAAAAAAAATCCCCTCCGTTGTTTAAATATTGGATAATTCCCTTTGAAGGGGGAAGCACCACTGCTTGGTTCCTAAGGTTGGTATGTTTGAGACTTGCCTGTTGGGTAATTGTTGCAAGCATATGTTGTGTCCTACAGATTGTGCTTGTTTGTTTTTATATATGTTTTTCTTATAACTTGCATTTGGTTTATCTTGCGTTTGTATCATTAAAAGGATAACTCTTCATTTGCTTGCAGTAATCCTACGGAAGCAGATGGAGATAATTCATTTGGACGGAGGCATTATTTTCCTAAGTGAGTGAAAACTATATATTTCCCTTCTCATACTTTGAATGCATGTGGAGATTTTACTCTTAATTTGTTGGACTTGAATGTTTCTTTTCATACCTGTTTACCATATTTGCACTGTTCATGTCCTCTGTCGTGATTTTTTCCAATTAAGTTATCTTGTTTCTATCTATGAGTAGGAATGCATTGAGAACATGACTTGAGGTTTGGTCTGTTAATTGTTTATATAAATTGTCTAGATTTCCATGACTTGTTATTTCTTTATGATGTGATACAGAAACATAATATGCTTTTGAAGAGAATGAAATTCGGTGATTTATATTTGTTTATTAGCATGGGGTGTTTTCCAAAAACTATGTGATGTGTACTTAATGCATGTTAAATGTGAAATTTTACAGTTTTGATGCACCATTTGAAGATTTTGTCTATCCAGAAGGGGATTCAGATGCTGTTTCTATTAGCAAGAGAGATGTTGATCTCTTACGACCAGAAACATTCGTCAATGATACAATCATTGACTTTTACATCAAGTAAGTTTATATAAATTTATAATTATCTTTTGATTATGACTTATCCTTTTCCCTTATGTGGATGTTTGAAATGAATTAAGTGCAAGAGCCCTTCTGTGATTTTTCATGTTTGTATCAGCTTTCTTCTCTTGTAGGCTAAATATTACCCAGCTTGGAGCTTTTTCTATTTTGTAATCATTTTTATCTATTATTACTATTTTAAATCTAGTAAATTGATAAAGGAACTTAACTCTGACCATTTTGGTGAATTATTTGCATCTGCTTTGATTACACGTTATATTCCTATGTTGAGACTTCCTTTTAATGCAAATTTTTGGAACTGCAATTTGTTGGCAGGTATCTGAAGAATAAGATTCCAGCTAAGGAAAAGCATAGATTTCATTTTTTTAACAGTTTTTTCTTTCGGAAGCTTGCTGATTTAGACAAAGATCCATCCAGTATTTCTGATGGCAGGGCTGCTTTTCTTCGTGTGCGCAAGTGGACAAGGAAAGTGGATATATTTGGAAAAGATTACATTTTTATTCCTGTAAACTTCAAGTAAGAAATTAATTTAATAAAACTTATTTTCTTCTCAATGCTGTCCCTTTTGATTTGGTCCTATATATGACTTTTACATGCATTGTATGACAGTCTTCACTGGAGTTTGATAGTCATATGTCATCCTGGTGATGTGGCTGCATTTAAAGGTTAGTTCTTGTTGAAATGCAAACTGTCTTATTTGGAAATCTCCCTTTGTTCATGTACTTTCCCTTTTTAGATGAAGATTTGGACAAGATGGAGAAGGTACCATGTATATTGCATATGGATTCTATCAAAGGAACTCACGCTGGACTTAAAAATCTTGTTCAAAGGTATCCTGCAGCTTTTAGTTCATAGATGCTTTAATACTTCTGTAATTCTGTATTTTGTGTTGTAATAGAGGTAGATAACATTTTTTTTTAAGGATCTAGCAGTTGACTCAGGTGAGAATATATGTTGATATTAGTGATTATTTTTGGATTTAAAGAATCATCCCATCTCAACTGAAAACACAATTTTTTTTTTTTTAAGAAGTCATCAAGCTCTGCTACTGATCCAAGACTTGCTTTTGTGCATCTAATCTTGGATTCCCCTGGCCTGCGGGTTCTTTTTCTTTTTGACTTTGATTCACTAGGTCAAGATATTTTTTTGGATTCAAGGATGCTTGTTCTTTTTCTGTATATAAATGTTTGTTTCTTTTTCTTTCATATCATCTTTTATAACTATTTTACCTCTGTTTTTCTTGTGAATTTAAGCTTTTAAGTGTTAAGATAGTAGATGGTTGCTGAGATAATCCTGTGAAACTATTTTAGTGTTTTCGCATCTTTGGTAGTTCTGCCTGTGGAAAATTATTAGAAAATTCTTTTGTAATGCTATAGATATTTGAGTACAAGTCAACAATTAACTTTCTTTATGGGCAATAATAATGAAACTGTTTTTCCTGTCTTATTGAAATATGTAGTAGTATTGGCACTTATTAGTTACACCTTATCATGTTCTATCTTTATGAGTTCCATAAATTTGTTATATTTTCCAGTAAAAGCTTCTGTTTTCATACATTCTCAAAAGTTACACCTTGAATTTTCTTGACACATCACTCTCACATGTTAAAACAACAGTTACCTGAGTGAAGAATGGAAAGAGAGATTCAAGGACACATCAGAAGATGCTTCTTCAAAATTTTTGAATTTGCGGTTTGTTCCACTTGAGGTATTGAATTTCATTTTACCTTTTTAGCCTCTTTAGAGTGGAGTTGTAGTAATAGAATCGTTTATTCTCTCTTCCTCACTTCCTCTTTCTCTCTTTGAAGTATGTATGTACACTTTTCGTCCTGACACTTTGTTCATGTTCCATGTCAGCTGCCACAGCAGGAAAATTCATTTGATTGCGGCCTGTTCTTGCTCCACTATCTGGAGCTCTTTCTGGCTGAAGCTCCTGTTAGTTTCAGCCCATTCAAGTTAACCAAATTCTCTAGTTTTGTGAGTGATCTGCTAAACCTTCATTTTTCACCCAATATCCCAACTGCTCGATCATTTATTTTATTTCTTAAAGGTTTAGCTGTATTCATTACTTATTTTTTTCCAGCTTAATGTGGATTGGTTTCCACCTGCCGAGGCTTCTCTTAAACGTACTCTTATCGAGAGGTTAATTTTTGAGCTCCTTAAAAGTCATTCTCAGGAAGTCCCATCAATTGTTTGTCATGATGAACACCAACTCCTGAGATTTCTAGGAAATAATGAGAGTGAAATGGGTTTGGAGTTTCTACCAGAGAAATGCAGTGCCTCAACAGCACAGCATGGAAATTTATCAAATCCCCAGGCTAGCCAGGGCATTGAAATCACTCTATTAGGAGCAACTTCTATGAGGAATATGCAGTGTGTGAATGATTCTGGATTGGTTCTCAAGGAGCTCTTTGAGCCTGGAGCTACCGCATCATTACTTGCACAATTTCAATCTTTTGGCCAGCCATCTCCTTATTATCATCTCAATGGTGCTGTATCAACAAGAGAGGTATTTTCTTTGTGATCCTAGTGGGAATTATTTGCTCTACTCAGTTACAAGGTCATTTTAACCAAAAATATGGATCAATTTTAATTGAGGTTTTTGGATGTTCATTTAAAATCCTGTAATGTTACCACCTAATGATAACACCAAAAAATAAGCTTGAAAATTGCTGTCAGAAATATTTGTTAATTCTTTTTAATGTTTCTTTTCTCGAAAACCATGTTAGATACATAGGGACTGTATCAGAAGCAGGTCCAAATGAAGTTTCTGGGAAGTTGACTGCATTACATGCACATTTAATGCCTTTTTTCCCTTATTATTATTGTTATTTTCTTGTTTTTGATTATCACAGGATGACATAGAAACAGACGAGGGATATGAATATTTGGCATCTGGAGATAATGGTTTCCAGCAAATGGCCGAACTTGCACCTCAAGATGACACCATTCAGTATCCATCTAGAGATTTTGGAACTGAGGCTTCATGGAACCCAGAAATCTGTTTGCAAGGGGAGCACAACGTTAAATCCTCAGAAACATCACTATGTGCTTCTGATGACTCGGAAGATGTTGGGATAATTGAAAATAGCCCACTTTTGGAGGATCCCGGTCAAAGTCCTAAGGAGAGAATACATCAACTCAGATCCCCGTCAATTGACAACATTGGGTGTTTGACAGAAGGTGGTTGCACGGCTTCTATCTCTAGCGAGATGATGCAAACTTTGGGTGTCGAAGGTTCTGAAGAACCTGATAAAATGTGTGACAACAATGATAATATGGACTTTACCTCCTGCCAAGAAAATCCAACAGCATCCCTCCAGCATCCAAATTTGGTTGATCAAAGGTGGCATCAAGACTCTGATATTCTGGTAGAGTCATACGAGCAGCAAGCTGCGAAAAGGCCACGGCTCACTCTTCTCGAAGGCGAAGAGGTGACGGGAAGTCTGTCAAACGATTTCCATGTCTAAGCCGCGTAGAATGTAGGTGGATTTTTTGTTTACACAAAATGTATCTGAAACTCAAGTAGGTATTCGTGTGCCATGCTGTGAATAATGTTCATGGCTCTGTTGACTGTAGTTAGTGCGGGAATATTTAACAAGTCAGTGAAGTTACGCTCTCTTCAATGAAAAATGATCACGAAAATTCCTTTAAATTTCTAATCTCTTGGTGCCATGATCAAAATTAGTTAAACCATCGCACGGTTTTCTTACAAACAGGTCCTTCATTTTATGCCGTTGGATGTCGTCGCATAAATCCTAGAAAGCTTCAAGCTTCAGGGACCGAGTTTCCTAATGAGAGAGAATTGGGGATGCTGAAGTCGCAGGAGCTGGAAAGTTAGTTGTGTTATATCTTCGCTTTGATGAAGTACGGACCTCCTTTCCACTAACCATTGAAAGAACAATTGCATGCACAATGTATTCTTTTTCATGGAATAATTTTCAAAGGTGAAACATGGAACTGAAAATAACTGCTGTTACTCCATTTTATGGAAAATGTGAAGCCAACTATAGGAACTAGATATCATGGAGTATGGAATCATTCTAAAGGGTCTCAAATGGAAAAAGTTTATGGAAATATCAAAGGCAGCCATCCGAAATGTGTTCTGTAATCCAAACATCGAAAACAACGTCTGCCACACTGTTAATTTTGCTATTAGGGTAACAAATTAAGTGCTTCCATGATGAGACCTTTTTAGTTTATTTGTTATTGCTCTTTGATCAATGTGGTTTTATCATATCAATTTATGTGTTTTGACTCAATCTGTGTGTTGTCTCTAACCCGATTATGTAGGATATGGCTGCTCATTCAGCCTGTGATTTTGGTGGGGGTAACGCCGAAAAACTAGCTCTAGCAAAGTACCGCCAAGTACTTAGGCAGGGTAGGGTGTTAAACTCTCAGTTCACTACTGAGGAGTTGAAAAATCAAGGACGTTGCCCATTGACTCCAGAAGAGATTGGATTGTTGCTGGTGGCCTTGGGTTTCAGCAATGACACTCGCATCTATCTTGGTTCACACAAGGTTTTCCTTCTATATTCTCTGAAACCAAAAGTTCCATATATTCGTTTAGGGTTTGACAAGTAGGATGTTTGTCTGATCTGTCATTAGCCTTCATTGTTCTCCATGAAGAGCGTGAGACATGAAACAACCCTTTTGATTTTCAGGTTTATGGTGGAAAAGCTAGGATCACTACTTTACAAAAATTGTTTCCCTTATTGGAAGATAAGAAGAACATTGTCTCTGCCGAGGAACTTGCCATGGTTGAAGGAAAGGCTTCTTTATTAGCTGGAGTTGATTATTATGTGAGCATGCAGAGCAACATCTTCATTTCTGCTTCTCCAGGAAACATGCACAATGCTCTGGTGTAAATAATCCTTTTCTCAATTTTCCCTTTTTTTTCTAATGAAATTCCATCTTCTTCTGGACCAGAGCGTGATCATACAATATGCGAGTCTTTGGAAATCTGTTACCAAGATTGAAAGGAATTATATCATGAGGTTTGGCATCTATCGTACTCGAATTTGAAGACCATAAGACTAAACATGACATTGCTGGGGAAGCCCTTCCTGAACATGAGCATGGATTGGACAGAGTTTCAGCAAGCAGTCCTCATTGGCATAAAAATAGACAGGGACAATTAAGGCTAAGAAAGGCCAAACTATCCATTTACACACATCCTGCTCCCGATTGTACGTGTCAAGCTTAATTAAATTTTGGTCTACACGAGTTGCAAATACCTAATTTTAGTTTTTAGGTTGTAGCATATCGTCACAGTTTTGATTTCTAACTTCATAGTTGAGTTTTGACTTTAATTGAGCCCCAATATTATACTTCACTTTTGATCAGTTAACTTAGGATCAGTTGCCCCGCCCCACTTTGGCTGGGCAGTAGAATTTTAACTGTAATTGTAATGTTAGGACCTGTTTTGTTGTTAATAATGTACAAACAAGGAATCGGATTTGGTCAATTGAGTCACGAGTGGACGGTGTATTCTGTGCTATCTTACGCATACTTGGGTCAAAGTTGAAAGGCCTAATAACTTATTAGTAGTAATAAGTTCTAATTTGGATTCTGACTCTGTGAGAGTTCAGAGGTAAGAGAACGATTAACTCTGCTTAAAAAAACAAACATATAATTGTTGAAAAAACAAACATATTGTTATTATATATTAATTAAAATTTTATCAAATATTTTTTATAAAATTTATGATAATTTTATTCTATAATAAAATTTTAATAAATATATATTTTAATTTTTTTAATTTTAAATTAATTAAGTAAAAAATATATATTTTTAATTCTTTTATTTTCAATAATTAACATTTTAATTTATACTTCTTTATTTAATTATTATAACTTATCAATAACACAATAAATTATTCAAAATAAATAAAATGATATTTTATAAAAAAATTTTAATAATATATACATATTAATTATTTAAAAAATTTAAATATAAATAAATTAATTAATATTTTATTTTATAAAAAAATTTAATTAATAATATAATTTTCATTAATTAATTTATAATTAAAAAATAAATATATTTTTCTTAAAATTTGGTTATTAAATAAAATTAACACAAATTTCAAAAAAATATATACAATAAAATCTCTTCATTTACTGGGATACCTTGGCGTGTTAAATTAACTAAAACCAAATGGTAACTTGCGAAACTTCCATTCTATTCGTTATGAATTGATTAGAATAGTAACTTGTGGATATCATTTTATGTATTTAAAAATATTACGCGGTACAAATTCTACTTTACCCAATCACCCTCGTCCCTTTCTATGCATAAACAAAACATAAACACTGACATTTTTTGATAAAATCCTGGAATGGTGCTAATTCATCATAATAAAAGCAGTGAAAAAAAAATGTATATATATATATATATATTTACTAGATAATTAGATATTCGACAATGCCGTCACTTTTTGTGACAACAAGTTAGTTACAGAGACGAGATGATGAGAGGTGTATACAGAGCAGCATGCCAGCTTTGGAAAAACGCAGCTAGCTGCATGCATTTCTGCTCAATATCAACTGAAAACAGTGTAGGTCACAATTTCTGTATTTTCATTTTCCTTCTAACCCACTAATCACTTTGATTGGCACCAGGAACTGCCGGCATCTGGCCATCCTTCTTCTCCTTGCCAATGGATGCAGAACCATTCCCATTCCGGCTGGCAGCCAATTCTTTTGGTTCTGCAGACGTTGCCACTTCTTCCTCAATCGGAAGTGTTCTTTTTGAGCCCTCTAGAGCAACACCAAGAACAATGTTCTCTTCCAAGGGAGGCCTGGGAACTGATTGAGAAGTAACTGATCTCTCAATTTCTTGCTTTGCCTGTGGAAAAGACGAGGGAGTACCAGTTTTTTCACTCCCAGATTCTGGGTTAGTAACAGAAGGCTTCTCGGACTTTGCCTCTCCTCGATTTGTATCTCCAATGTTTTCATTCAGCCGATCTCTATGGTTGTTTCGAGCTGAATTATCAGGCACTGAATTCCCACTTTCGGCCTTTGTGGTGGCAGTGGAGGTAGATGTTGATGTCACCTTATCCTCTTTGGAGTCAACAATTGACACTGATCCAGCCTTTGAATCTGCTTCACAGTCAGATTTTAGGGTTGCTTCAACCTTTGCATCTTTTCCTTTAGCTCGTGCTGCACGAGTTGAAGCTTTAACTTTATCATCACTATTGATTTTATAGGAGGGTTCAATAAGTAGAAATGGACGGTTAGCAGCTGCTCTTGGACGAGTGAAACTCGTGTCGGCAAATGGTACATTCTCCAAGTCAGCCTCACCGTAAATTTTCTGAAATGTGCGCATAGGAGTGGCTAGTCGGGCCCGGTGATAGCTGATAACTCTGAGAAGATCCAAGAGTATCGCTTCCTGTTCCATTGTAACAACAAATCTTTAGGTGAGATAAAGTCGTAATTACGGATCCCTGACTGGATAAATTGCCAGCTTAAGCGAAGGAAAAAATAAAAGAAATATCAAGACAACATATGGTCAAACAAAGGTACAACTCTGGGAGACCTTCATAGGAAACCCATTTTTTAACAAAATAATGTATAAGACCATCATCTCAAACTCTTCATCAAGTCAAAAATAAAAATAAAAATAAATAAAAAAATTAAAGAAATCAGGAAAAGAGACTCGACAACATGTAATAACATTGAAGGAAATAACTAACTGGACAGTGCTACCATGTACACTTCAAAAAATCAGTAGTCCCTCAAAGCATACCGAAAACTTTGAATATTTCAAACATCCATACAAATGAAGGCATCGTGTGTGTCACAAATAACAAAAGCACAGTGATAATGCCACTAAGAATGTTCTGTCCCACGATATCTGCAGTTAAAAGAGAAGCAGAGGAGCAAAGAAGAATGGATGAATCAACATTAACTGCTTGTGGTATCTCAGCATCTCCGAAAGGACATCCAAAAAAAAGAGCAGTGCCCACAATTAAGAGTTTCTTTGAACTTTCTACCAAGATTTTCTACCAGTAGTAATTATGGAAGTATAATCATAAAATAGCAAGGGTCCAACATTGACAATTTTGATATAACAGTAGCAATCAAATAAAAGACAGCATTTAATTGCAGAAAACATTTACTAATCTTACCTTAACACAGAGATACTCCTCAAAACGTGAGGTTTTCACAAAGCAAGATATCAGAATCTGGAGCAACACAGATCAAGGAATAGATGTTAATAATGAAACAGAAGCAATCATCATAACAAAAAAGAAGAGGAAGGAAATAATAACATTAAGAGAACTGGCACTACAGTCTTTATGAATTTTTCATTGTTGGGATAAAACAAGAACACGGTGACCCCAAATAGTACGTTGCATGGCCAATAAGGAGTCTGAATTGAAGTCCAGAAACTCAAGCCACCAAGCACTTATGTCTCCACACCATAAAAACATCAATACGAATCTTTCTTAAGTATCTTTTTGTCCCACTTTTTTAAGCAAAGTTCTCTCATTTTCACAGATCATAAGCAAGCTAAATTTATTTCAAAAAGTAGAGACCAAGAAAAAATTAACCATGATAACATTTTTTTCATGAGCCATCTTGATACAGACTGCATCATGACATTGAAAGCAATTTTAAAATATCAGATAAAAAAAAAAAAAAGAGTAACTTACCACCAATTAGATCCAAAACAAATGAGGGGGAAAAGAAAAAGAGAATGAAACCCTTACCATAAGAGCCTGGTTTTCTGGGTTGATATATTCTAAGAAAACTCTTCTGTGCAACTTTTGCTGCTCTACTTGAGGATTTTTGGCCAAAACTTTCCGCATGTCAGCTACGATATTCTAAAGACAGACAAGGAGGATCCAAGTTCTTATACAGCACAAGGAACCGACAGAAAATTCTAAATTGCAAAATTCATGATAAGACAAACTAGTATTGCTTCTCACATTAACTTTATGGACATCCAAGTGACTGATGGCTAGATGAGTCTTGATGCGCCAATGACTCTTTTGGCTAAGATTCCTCACCACATTCACAGTGAATTTGTGGTTTGGGATATGAACTGCTTCACGGTCATCTCCTCTTATAATTGTTGGTGACCACCAACCCACATGCTGATAAAAATTGATCATTGATTAAAAAAGGTATAAACTTTGGGTCAAGAACTGCTTTGCAGAAGGAACCAAAGTTTTAAGATCTCACTCATGTTTAGGTAGAGGCAAACAAATGAAGAATATACATTATTGGTTCTCTTTTCTTGTCAAAGGCTAAGCCCCCTTTGTCCTAAATATTGACAACATAAAGAAACGCAAACCTCAACAGTGCCAGAAACTTCACAGCCATCAATCTTTGTTTGGATCCATTCATTGACAATAAACGGTCGCATTGCATGGATCATTACACTCGAAAGGAAGTTTGTAAATATCTGAATGCACCAAATAGATAAAATCATGTAAATGGATAATCAACTTGTCAATGAAAGGGAAAGATACTTTAACTATTTCCTGCTGGTATATGAACAGAAAACTGCAGTGCCTTCTGAATTCTGTGATAATGAAACTGTGCTTTACCTCACGACCAGCAAGGGTGAGCAACACAGTTCCAAGACCTCCAGCAGTAAGCCACCTCTGGGTAGAGAAACCAAGCAACTCCATGAACAATGATAAGGCAGCAACCCATACTGCAGTATAAATGGCTTTCCCAGCAAAATCCAAGCCCATCTGAAATAAAAATAAACAACTATTCTAAATGAGAATTGTTAACTACACACTATCAGGGCACCCAATATGCAAAATTCAAAATTGGTGATTCCCTGACTAAAATTCATGACCTCTCCACAGCAGATTATTCTGGCACCAACAGAAACTTCAGTATATGCTGATTCTAGGTCAGTTATTCCATTTTAATTGACATGTCCAACTCAAAAGTCTTGCTGAATGACTATGGAAACATGTAGCTTTGTTGGCATCCAAAAATTATTTTTGGCCCATGGACTATGGAGACTCAACTTAAGTCAAGATGGAATGTGCCTGCCTTGAACCACTAAAAACATAAATTCAGAAACAACTGGAAACTACCCACTTACAAATTTGTGAAACAAAAATAATTAAGACCCATCACTGATGTAGTCATGTTGAACTTAAAAAATAAATAAATACAATACACAAGCAGCAAAAGCAGATTTGCAACGTAACTAAGAGAGTTAAGATATAAATCATATGATGGTTTTTAATTGTATACATATTTACACAGCAACTACTGACCATGAAGTGAAACAACATGATGAGAAAAGGGTGAAAGCTGCATAATGTGTAAGTAATGGAACCTTACATTTCTTGCATCTGTGGAGTCACCATCATTGGTCTCCATAGAGAATTTCTGTACTTGTTGAATCAAGCTACCAATGGAAAGATAATGCAATAATTAAAAGCATAGTTTAAACCATGACAACAGGCCAAAGATTGAAACTGAACAGGCAATCAACAAGCTACCAACTCATTCGAACACTACAGGTAATGTTTTGATGAGTTTTTTTTATATTGCCACTAGATACATTACTCATCAGACTTTTCCACAAAAGTAAACCCATATTGCATTTATAACAGTCAGAAAAATTTTTTTATCAACACTACTATTCAACAGTTCGACAAATTGATTGCCAATTTCTGAAAGACGTCAAGTTTGACAGCAACCACAATTACCTTGAGAGACAATAGGCAAATGCCAGCACAGTTGACAAGGATTGTGTGAAATTCAAAACTCGTTGCTTAACAGCCTGACTTGCTTCTGAAGGTAAGACTAGTGGGTCTAATTCTCTGAAATAAACACAGTAGTCAGCACTGATCTTTAAAAAATCATTGAACTCTAATTCTATGTAATACAGAAGTACACCTGCAGATAAGTGTTACTCCAGTCCATAGCAACAACGGTTGAAGATAAGATGTCAAAATGTAATGTGTACGACTTTTCTTCCAGCTACTATCAGTCCTCTGTGCAAAATTTCCATGAAGAGTGAGACAATCAACTAAAGGATACAGCCAACATGGAATGGAAAGGCGAGTCAAAGAAGAATAGAGAAAATACGTTGAGAAATACAGCCCTGCCCAGGCGCACAAGTGGCACAAGACCCCAAGCAGCAAAGGCAACAATGCCAATTGCTGGGATCAAACGTAGGACAAGATGGTTTCCACGCAAGGTACTATATAACCTGAATATCAAAGAAAAATTTAGTTCTAATTATGTATTCAATGAAATGCTATATTTCATAGGTATAGTGATAGAAAATAAAAGGCAGTAAATATTAGCTTAGATCAAGTCTGTCCCGCAAGTTCTAAAAATGAAATGAGAACAAAGCAATATACATATGGATATGTGCTTATGTACACATGTAAAGGTGTTCTGTTGAGAATGTGCATAACTGTGGATAGTTACACGTATTACGTAATGTGAACAAGTGCAAACACATTGTCAAATATGAGGTCTCAGCATTGAAATGATAACATATCTATGAAAATGGTAGTTTATTTTCTACCATGCAGATTAGAAGCCTAATGCATACCTGGAAATTAGAACCTATATAACCTGGTTGGCAACAAAAAATAACTTCAACTCTATTGTGCTACTATCTAATAAACTAGGCTGAAATTAAATGGATCAAAGCACCAGTGTTGAAATATAACAGAACTAGCATTTGCTAAATAAAAGTAAATTGTGATAAGGAAAAAAAATAAAACACATAACTGCCACAAAGAATATATTTTTCTAATCCACGGTACACTATCTCACAACACATAAACATTGAGCTTGAGTAACAACTCTTATGGGTTGTTGGGGATTTATGATTGATCCAGGATTCAAAATGTGTTTACATTGCCAAGTATAACTATGAAAAGGGGGGGAAAATATAAGTACAAAAAAGAGAAAATAAATTTACCTCGTCAAAACCACTGCAGCAGATTTCAGAACAGGAATCTCACTACTACCTGGTACTAAAACAGATCGGCAGATAAAAACATTACACTTGGAAGATATGGGATTTATTGGCCCACATAAATGGCTCCAAAGATGAAGACTCCACGCATCCTGCCGCTGAGGATGCAACAAACAGAAATTTCAGAAACCAAATTTTGTTAATCACTATTGCACACCAATGGACATGACATAGACTCATAATAACAAATAAATTTCGTAACAGTTATTCAAAAATCATAGAAACTAGCCAGAAAACAACAGAGAACAATATTATTAAATTCTTCATCCATGGAAAAGCATACCATAGCATGTGATGAAAGATTGACGTGAACTAATCGGCCTTTTCCTGTTACACCCTGTAAAAAGAAGGCAAAGAAGAAAAAACGAAGCTAGCACATAATTCAGCACTTCGAACAGAAGAATGCAAAATTTGAAAGATAGGAATCACTTACGGGATGAATTTTACTGCATCCAAATTTGTTATAAATTTTCAAGTCCTGAGACAATTTCATGGTGCTGAAACAAGTCATTGTCGCAAAAAGAATGCAGAAACCACTAGCGACAAAATATCATAACGCAGCTCAATCTCGCCAGGGAACCGAAAAATATGTTCTTGAAAGTAAATCGACAGTACGTATTAATTATCAAACGGCAACAATTAACAAAACAAATCTGGCAACCTGTCAAAACGGAAAATGAAAGTGAAAATAAAGCAAGTATCAACACTCAGTGCTACTAAAATTGTGATTTAGCTTTGTACATATAATTGCAGTTTACAAATACAAACTAACAACACAATAAAGTAACAGAGAAAAAAAATGAAGATCATAAAACTCTGAAGCTTCTATTTCTTGATACGTCTGTATAAATCGAGAATTTAAGTTCAATTTAAGCTAAATGATTGAAAACAACTTGATTAATTTGGAATTCTTTGATTTTGAAGACAATAAAACAGTAGTTAAACACGAATCTTCGCATTTCTTAAATACAAATCTTCAAAATTACTCCTCAACCGACTAATTAAGAACCAAACAAAAACCCTACGCGCAAGAATTCCTAATTATAGCCATATAAAAGAACAAAAGCGACAGTTACATTTTCATTTGAAACCTGGAAGAAAATACTTTCAGTGAAAATTTGCTGAAGCATTCATAGAACAAAGAAGTGTTTGGAGTATTTATTGTACAAGGAAACAACGAATTACTGCCCAATCTTGTGCTGTTCTCTGCACAAAAACTCGAGCAGAAACCGGTGTTTGTGAAGGAAATTATGGAGATGCCAGCGGAGGTTGAAGATTCGGATTGAGCTAACGTGCACGAACAGTCGATTTTTCAATTTGACGACGTGGTCCAATCAATTTGCAGTATTTCGTATGTGGTGGGAAATCCTTCTCCTGTGGATTCGCGAATTCACAATTTTAACTGTGCGCATTTTATGTGGCGGCTTGTATTTGGAATTCTAACGTGCGCTTTTCTCGTGCATAATTCTCTCTCTTGTTCCCGCTTCACCCATGGACACGTCATCTCCTCCCTAAGGTAACTGATATTTTCCCCTTCATATTGTCGGGTCGGGTCGGGTCGGGTCGTCAAATATTTCCAAATTCGCTTCAAATCATGACAATTGTAGCAATTTTCATTATTTTACAAGGTTGTCTAACTAAGGGTTTGGCCCGTTTGGGAATTGAGACTGTTGCTTTTTTATTAAAGTCAAATTATAATATAATTGTTAATAAATAAAATTTATGAAAACCAAATATATATATATATATATAATAGGCTTTAGAAATTTGGATCACGTGGGGGCAAAGACCAATTCAGCCGGGACCAGTTAAAATTTTGTAATTTTGCGGACATAAATTGAACTTTTGTCGAAATAATGAACAGAACACGGCACGACTTGCTCTAATACAATGGATGGATAAGTGACATAACGTGTGTGGACTGCTTATTTTAGTTGCGTCTTAACGAATGGAACACTAGACAACTACTTTGACAACAGTTGCAGTTGTCTCACTTTCCAGCCAACCAAAGTTAACACGTGCCTAAATCGTAATAGCAATGTCCTCCTTGGCGTTGTACGGGGAAGGAACAGTTCAATTTCTAAATTGATTCAATCTCGCGTCTGAGATGATTTCAACTAACACAACTGTATCCAGACCACCATCAGTAAATTTCATTTATTATTATTATTATTATTATTATTAAAAAAATTAAAATAAATACATATTGTAATAATAATAATAATAATATTTTATTAAATAAATACGGGAATAAGAAATATTGCATGGTGATTTTGCTCTTTCCTCTTAAATAACTCTTGCAAATGTTGGGTCACGGAGCCCATGGGTCAGCCTTGAGTTCATGATGTCTTTCCTTCTTTTTCCTTTTTAATCTAATTTAGTTTATTCCTTCTCATTTTAATCCGTTATTGGGCGTTATTCGTCGTAACGAAATTAACTCATTCTCTTTTTCCATGGCATGTAATAATAGTGGCCAAAGGAGAGCACTTGTAAGAAAATCAGTTAACCGTTGAAAGCGGTACAAGTTGAACACCGGCCCGCTTGTTCCGTTTGAATAGTCGGCGGGGCCATCCTGTTTGGTACATTAATTCATAATTAATTTCTTTTATGTTTTTAGTTTTTGGTTAAAATTAATGTTGGGTATCGATGGTATTGACCCGACGACACACGAGGCCCAAGGGTTCATTGGGTTCGAGGATTTATAATACGTGTCAGAAGTCTTAGTGTTGATTAGTATTGATTTAGGCTGGGGTTACAATCCAATTTTTGTCGAGAGCCGCGTAACACCGACAGACTAAAATGGGCCACGATAATCACATACGCAACCAGTTAATAATTGTTTATCAAATAAAATAATTAACTATTTATTATTTGAAATAATCACCTATAAATTATAATAACCATCTAGTATTTAAAGTAAATAGTCACAAGTAGCATAATCGCTTATTCAAAGTCTATAAAAAGAAACATTCATAGTAAAGAAAGAGGTGTTATCAAATTGAGCAATCAATCTTTCTTTTTTTTTAAATACTTTTAAATTTAAATATTAAAAGATTATTGCCAGACACTTTAACACTTTTAATTTTTTGTTATTTTATAAGAGAAAATAATGTTTATATAAATTAAATAAGAGAAATAATACATGTCAGAAATAGGCACAAAAAAGTAAAAAATCTGTTAATTGTTAATATCTAAAAAAATCAACAACAACAATTAATAATAATTAGACAATTATTTAATTTACATATTTTTATTAAGGTGATTTAAATTATTAAATAAATGCTTGACATGTTCCTTTCTTTTTGTAAAAACATAACATATCTTACTATTAAAATAACTTCATTATATGCACACTTACACGAGTAATAAAAAGTTTAATTATTTTTAAAATATAATAAATAATACACTAATTTTTAATGTATTAACAAATTGTTAAAAAAGTGTGTGTACGTAACATTATGTTAAAATTTTAACAATATATTAATAAAAATAAGTGTTTTATGTTTTAAAATATCGTTCAACATAAATACTTTAAACATGTTTATTTGAAATAAATTAATTATTAATATATCAAATTTATTGTCAATTATATTATAAATAATTTGTAAATGCAACATTGATTGGATGTACACACACATCTATGAGTAGGAAGCATAAATTAACTTATTATTATCATAATTGTTAATAAATTTATTTATTATTATTAACCTTTAAAAGATTTATAAATACAATCATTACTAATATCAAATGAACTGTTTTACCATAAAAATTTGATGGAAGAAAAAAAAAATTAAAGTGCAAGCCTAAAGGGTACATTTTAAATCAGTGCATTGTGATTTTTTAAGTCACAATTATTATAACATGAAATTAATAGTTGTTAAATATTTTTACAAATATTTTTTTTCTATTTTTTTTAAATGAACATAATATTACCTCGGTTAATTTTATACTTCTTAATTATAATAGTTTATTGCTACTAAAATTAGTTATTAAAGGTAATTCCTTGTAGATAATGGGGTCTTTTTTTTTTTTTGATATATTAAATAGTATGTATTTAAAATAGTATCGAGATATATAATATATTATTTTATTTAACTTAATATATTTGATAATATTAAAAATTAAAATACTCTTTACATGAAAAACAACAATTATATAAATATTTTTATTAAACAGTTTGAATTTAATAAATTAATTGATATACTCGAAATATTAACTATAATGCGATATTTAGTAAACAAAATTATTGAAATTTTATTATTTAAAATATTTTTACCAAACATATTTTACAATTTTTAGTTTCTAGAATACAGTTTTAGAAAATGTTAGTAAACACAGTATGAAAATATAACTATAATTTCCTTCGTTGATAAAAAAAAAAAAAAAAAAAATTAGGGTGAAAATTAGTTACAGTTACTGCTTACATGGTGAGTTACTTTTACCTTCCATATTTTTTTAACCAAACGAACCCAGTCCATTGGCATCCCCACTGATCAAGGTCAACCACCCGAATCCCAAAACAAATAAAAATAAAAATTTACCCCGCTTGGAGTCCGCTAGCATACCCAAAGATAAAAGAAATTTACCAAATTTTACCTACGGCCTTTGAGTACCGTTGCCTGCATCACACGCCACTCACGTGATCTTAACACCAATTTGAATTTCGACCGAGCGCCATTTCTTAGATTCAAAGTTCAATCATAAAATCATTAAATTAAAATTCCCAACCCCTCGAATTTGTAAATTACACAGTCGCTCTCGTCTCTCTCTCTCTGCCCTGTCTTCATTTCAAATTCGGAAGATCCAAACTTCATCCTTTCTCTCAGGTATTATTCTGAGCATTTTCTTTCGTTAATATTTCTTCTGCTTCCGCTTTGACAATCTCATTTATCTGCTTTGAAATTTCGGTTTCAAGTCGCATTTGTTTACAATAGGATTTAGAGATTTTGTTTTTGTTTTAATCAAATTAGGGTTTTTTTGGTTGTCTTTCGCCACGGATCGTAAAAATAGGAGATGGATAATTCTGAGGTTAGGGATTCATCTCAATGCGTGAGAGTCGCCGTTAATATTCGTCCTCTCATTACTTCCGAGCTTCTTATTGGTTGTACTGATTGTATCTCTGTTGTTCCCGGGGAGCCTCAGGTATTGAATCACAACTTTTCAACTCGTTTTGTTTTTGGATGTAGGAACAGTTCGTTTTGTGGTTGTGTTGTTTTGTTTATGAAATGTTTTTATGTTCATAAAACAGGTTCATATAGGGTCTCATGCATTTACCTATGATTATGTATATGGTAATGCCGGATCACCCTCCTCCGCGATTTATGATGATTGCGTTGCGCCGTTAGTTGATGCACTATTCCACGGTTACAACGCTACCGTCTTAGCTTATGGGCAGGTTGAATTATGATTCTTTCTATTTGTTATCGAATGCCTTTGTTCAATTGCATTTTAATTGTCTTTTTTCTGTATATTGCAACAGACTGGTTCGGGAAAAACCTATACCATGGGTACTAACTACAGCGGTGAAGGAAGTAGTTTTGGAATTATACCTAAAGTGATGGAAAACATTTTCAAAATGGTGGATAGAATGAAAGAGTCTACAGAATTTTTGATCAGAGTGTCATTTATTGAGGTAGGATGCATATAATTGATAGTCAGTTAGTTTGCAGTTCTAAGCTAAATTACATTTATGTGCTGAAATATTTCTTTCAACTAAAATGATAGATATTCAAGGAAGAAGTATTTGATTTGCTTGATCCAAATTCAGCAAGCATAAATAAAGGTGAGGGTGCACCTGTGGCCAAGCCTACTGCACCCACGAGAGTTCCAATACAGATTAGAGAAACAGTGAATGGAGGGATAACACTTGCTGGCGTGACTGAGGCAGAAGTTAGGTCAAAAGAAGAGATGGCATCTTATCTTTTGCGCGGTTCTTTGTCTCGAGCGACTGGGAGTACTAATATGAACAGTCAATCAAGGTATGGTCTTTTGAAGGTAGTTAGTTTTCCTAACGTTTATGGCATATTTTGTTTTTTAGGTTTAAATTGTAATCTTTTGTTCTGATAACAAGGCACTTTTTCCCAAAAAAACAAATTTATTTCTTTTGAGTTTAGTGGTACCTTTTCAATTACTACATTACTATTTGTTCATGCAGTTGATTAGTGCTGTTGCTAATTGTTTTATGCTCCAAAATCCCTATCACTACTTGCATGCATAGTTGTCAAAGCCTTCGATCCTCAAGACTCAAAAGGTGGGCGATCTATGCCCAGGCGCATGCCTTAAACCCTAGGCACAAAAAGGCGCACTTGAGCAATTTATGTTAGTTTTGTGTGTTTTTCTTTTTTAATTTTTTAATGAACCACTAACAGGATGATACATATATCAAATTTTTTTAAAAAAAGATAAAAGATAAAAATGTTTTTGCTTTAAGTGTTAAGGCAAAGGGAAAAGTAAAAGCAACATTTTTTAATTTGAGGGTTAATACTTCTCTAATACTTAGAGGCGAAGAAGAGAGTGATTTTGAGGAAGAGGAGTATAAAGAGGGCATTGGAAGTGAGGAAGAGGAGTGTATTGATGAGGAAGAAGATGATGTTACCTTAGATGAGGAGCAATTGCTTTATAACTATAAAATGGAATATTTTTATTTAGTTAAAACTTAGAATCTGATCATGCATTATTATTTTTAAGACTTTTCAACATTTTAAAAACTTTTTATACTATAATGTTGAATATTTTATGTTATTAATGAGTAATTGTCTTCTTATATGTTATTGATATAAGAAAAGGTCTTGTATATGATTCATTGTCTTATTTAATTTATTTGCGCCTCACCTCTCTCAGGCATGTGCCTACGCCTTGTGCTTTGTGCCTAGGCTCCAAGACCCCTTGGTGCCTTGATGGGCTTTGCACCTTTAATAGCTATGCTTATGTGCTTCTTATATGTTTAGTTTCAGTATGTTCAATTTTTTTTTCACTCATGTTTTTATCTCTTTGTTGTTTTTTTTTTTTTGTTTTTTTACTGCTTATTTTCAGGTTTTTGTGTGTTTTATTCTTAATTATGTTCTCTTAATTTATAATTAGAATTGATTTCACTGTTTTACAGTCGTTCCCATGCTATATTTACAATCACAATGGAACAAAAGAAAATTGCCCACTGTCAGAATGGAGTAACGACTGATGACATCAGTGATGATATATTATGTGCAAAACTCCATTTAGTGGACCTTGCTGGTTCTGAACGTGCAAAACGAACAGGTGCTGATGGCATGCGTTTTAAAGAAGGTAATCTTACTGTTCATGATTTAACAAATTTGTGAGGCTAAGGGATTTCCATTTTGATAGATTTGGTATGTGACAGGATGGTGGCAACATTAACCATATAGCTGTTAATTTATTATGTCTGCAATGGTTATATATATATATATATTTTAAATAGCTTATGACTGTTTAAAATTGACAAATAATAATCTAATTAATTTATTTCTCATTTGATCATTTTTAATGGTTTTATGGTTTAGGCATTCATATTAATAAGGGTTTACTGGCTCTTGGCAACGTGATAAGTGCTTTGGGCGATGAGAAGAAACGGAAGGAAGGAGGTCATGTTCCATATCGTGATAGCAAGTTGACACGCTTGCTACAGGCATGAAATCACTTTTTTTCTTTTGTACCTATGTTTTGCCTGCACTGTTACATCATTGATTACTAGCCAGGTTCATTGAGATGTTTAGCAGTTATTAAATCAAACATCCTGTAGGTTCAATTATATGAAGGAAATTAATCTGTGTGTAAGGGAGATTGTTATCTGAGTGCAAGTCTAAAATACTTGTTGGGGGCTTTGTGGACATCTTCTGGAACTTGCACCAGTGCTTTGTTCTTTATATATTATTAGGGCTATTGGGAGGTGATTTGGAAATTAGATTATCATTGAGCATTTAATTTTGATTATTGAAATTGGCATAAAGTTGCATTGCTCTGCAAGAATAATTTTGTGTATCTGACTATTGAAATCTGAATTTTTAGGATTCACTCGGAGGAAACAGCAAAACTGTGATGATTGGTATGCTATTTACATGTGTTAAAGCATTATTAAACTTTCTATAATTTAAGTTTTGGACTAGTATCGCTTACCTGATTTGTTTAACTATAGCTTGTGTTAGTCCTGCTGACACAAATGCTGAGGAGACCTTAAACACTTTGAAGTATGCAAATCGTGCTCGCAACATCCAGAATAAAGCAGTTGTAAGTTTTGATATATTACATATTTTTATTGTCATGCTTCTCTTTCTAATAACCTTACCTTGTTTTTGTATTTTTAGGTCAATCGTGACCCAATGGCAGCTCAGCTGCAAAGAATGCGAAGTCAAATTGAGCAGTTGCAAGCTGAAGTTTTATTCTATCGCTGTGATTCTAATGCACCATTTGATGAACTTCAGGTATACCGTGTATATTAGCATAAGGCATTTTTGAACTTTTGCTCATACACTTGTTTGCTTAACCAGCATTTGATTTTTCAGATTCTCAAGCACAAAGTATCTTTACTTGAAGCAAGCAATGCAGAACTACAGCGGGAGCTTCAAGGACGGAGAATAACTTGCGAGCACTTAACACAAAGTGCTCTCAGTGCTCAGGTTTTTCTTCTTTTATGTGTCTTAGTAGCATAAAAATACTTATCCTTGCACTGCCTTTCTGGCACTGATTAATCCTAGTTATATGAGTCAAATACATTTAATTTTCTTAGGTCGAAAAGGACAAACTGGTAATGAAAATTGAGTCAGCTCGTAATGGTAAATCATGGGATGAGATAGAATGTGAGGCAAATCAGGTCAGTTAGTTGATTCTTTACCAGTGTATTACTTCAGCCTCCTGACAAACAACATTTGTAACTGATAATTGATTCAATTATTTTCTTTATAGGATTTCGATTTGTTGAAAACATATGTATCGAAAATTCAAGACTTAGAAGGGGAACTGTTGCGGGTTAAGAACTCACACAACTCTAAACGTAGTCGAACTGATTGTGTTGACATGGATGATGATGAATTTCGCTTAAAGAATGTTCTATTCCCTTCTTTAAATGAGTTTTCATCTGATTGTGATGCCAAAGCTGTGGATGTGTCAGGTAAGATATGGGAATGTTTGGTAATTTCATTATTTAATTTTATTTTGTTGTACTGATCTGTCATTATACTTCGTGCTGACAATAGGTTCATGTTGATTTGTTGACTGTTACTGGAGGGATCAGCTCCTATTTACTAATTTTTGTGCTTGCAAAGGCATTAAGGCAATGCAAATTTGATGCCTTGTCCATTGCTAGTAAAGGATCAGTACTTAGGGCTGTTGTTAGAACATAGATGTTCAACACTCTTTTAGCATCATCTTACAGCTATTGGCATTTCATTTTCCATTGAGAGAGTTAGTTCCAGAAAGATTTGTGGATCAAGTTCTTTCGATGTATATGCAGATGATACTGAAGATGAAGAAAAAGAGCTTGAACATTCTTCACTCCAAGAAAACTTGGATAGGGAGCTCAAGGAGTTGGATAAGAAACTTGAGCAAAAGGAGGTAAATGTGACTTAAGTTTCAAATTATTTTTGATACATTTATCTTTGTTACCTAGTTTAACTAAATTGCTCTCAATTGTTGGACTTATAAGGGAATTTTGTCCGTAGAGCTGAATTAACTTGGTTTGCTTTTCAGATAATAGCATATCAATTCATTAGAAGGATAAATATATTTTCCAAAATTCTCATAAATCACATATAATTCTTCCAATTTTTTTTTTCATAATTCAATTCATTAAAAGTGTAAGAGTATAGTTTCCTAGTTCTTTCTAAAGTCAAATGTTGAAACATTAGTGTAGGTTTTAGCATTGGGATTTCTATTTTCTCACATTTAGTTCTTGTTCTTCTGTTCCTAGTTGGTGCTTCTGTGTTTTAATGATTTTGGTATATTTTATCTCTTGAAGGCTGAAATGAAGCGTTTTACTGGTGCTGATACTTCAGTTCTCAAACAACATTACGAGAAGAAAGTGTTGGAGTTGGAACATGAGAAGAAAGCTTTGCAGGTGAGTGCTCTTTCTCTAGTACTTATATTCTGCTGCAATTCAAAGGTCATAGCAGTAAATCAATTTGCATCACTGTTGTCGCATGGCAGAACGAAATTGAGGAACTGAGGCACAATCTTGCAAATATATCATCTGCTTCTGATGATGGTGCTCAAAAATTAAAGGGAGAGTATCTTCAGAAGTTGAATGTCCTAGAAGCACAGGTATATTTTGAATTGTCTTGTGTTTCAACTCCAGTTACCTATGCTAAAACTATATATTATGCTTTGAAGGTTGCAGAGTTAAAGAAAAAACAAGAGGCCCAAGCTCAACTCTTGAGACAAAAACAAAAGAGTGATGAGGCAGCAAAACGGCTACAAGATGAGATTCAAAAAATTAAGTCTCAAAAGGTGTTTTTTTTTTTTTAGAATTTATTAAAATCCAATTGAAATGCAGTTCTTCTTATTGTTTATGTTAATGTAAATATGTATTTTTTAGGTTCACCTTCAACAGAAGATTAAGCAAGAGTCTGAGCAGTTCAGAATATGGAAGGCATCAAGAGAAAAAGAAGTTCTTCAGGTATATATGAAGATTAAAAACTACCATATCTTATGTTTTATTCATGGTTGTATATGAGCTTAGTGAAGTATTATTTGCTTCACTTATTAGATGGGTAATATAAGCTGAATAAAATGCTTTCTTTACTGTTGATGTATATGTTTTCACATTATTTTCTCCTTGCATGTGAAGGGAAAAAATGCCAATGATTAACTACTGAAACCAAGATATGTAACTCAAAATATAAGTTTTTGCTGATTGGCATAGGGCCGACTTTGACCCAGATAGTGGCAGGCCTGGAACTTTTTAAAACCATCTCTAAATTGTATCAGACACCTTGGTTCATGACAATGTTTTCTTTATCACAGAAAAATGAAGCATTGTACTAGGTTGTTGATACTGCTTGAATGCTGGGTCACCAGGTAAATTAGAGTAATGCCCAACTTGGAAAGTGGAAAAATTACTCTGAAATAGTAGTTTTCAACTTGAAAAAAAATCATGTCATGGTGCAAAGAATATAAGTGATATCCATAAGCTATATATGATGTTGGTATTTTATTTTTTTATATTGATCTACATTGATTTGTGTTTGTTGCTTATTGAGCCTTTCTGAAATTGTGTTTGTCAACTGACAGCTTAAGAAAGAAGGGAGGAGGAACGAGTACGAGATGCATAAGCTACTAGCTCTAAACCAGAGACAAAAGATGGTAAACTGATATCTATTTAGTGGTTAGGATGTTATGATCTTCCTAATTGACGAGTATTGTTGTTGAATCACTTGATTGTTATTTCAGGTTTTGCAAAGAAAGACAGAAGAAGCTTCAATGGCTACAAAAAGGCTAAAAGAACTCCTAGAATCTCGAAAGGCTTCCTCACGTGAAACTTCTGGTTAGTAAAATTACATCAGCTTTCCATTTATTCTCTTATCTTGTAGTTATAATATATTGACAAATTTTCCTTTTACAGGTGCTGGAAATCAGGTAATCACTAATGTAAAATTGTATTAAAGAATATTGACATGCATGGATGAGCAATTTGGTTCAACAGTGTAGAAATTGTTTCTAACATGATTTTCTATGAGAAGGCTTTGATGCAGGCAATCGAGCATGAACTTGAAGTCACTGTGCGGGTACATGAAGTACGTACTGAGTATGAGCGTCAAATGGAAGAGTAAGTACTCCATTTTTGTGATTTTTCTATAGGAATCAGCAATAAGTTCCTTGATCATTTTCAATTTATTCGATTGGAGCTTCTGTTTTTATTTTAATTTTGTCCTCTGTTTACCATCACCTGCAACTTTTTGCTTATGAAGATGATAAATGTGTTAATGCAAATTGACTCAAACAATACTTTTTGGTATTCTAGGAGGGCTAGAATGGCTACAGAGGTTGCAAGGTTGAAGGAAGAAGCACAGATGCTAAAGCAAACTAATTTGAGGTGAAAGACTTCAGTAATCATGATATTGCATAATCTTTTTCCTTAACATTATGTCTCCTGGTGTTTACCAATGGCATCTTTTTGTTTACTGTTTAACGCAGCAATTGCACAGAAACAATGTCTCCTGGTGCCAGAAATTCAAGAATATTTGCGCTTGAAAGCATGCTTGCTACTTCTTCTAGCACTCTAGTTTCTATGGCATCACAGCTGTCAGAAGCAGAAGAGCGCGAGCGTGTCTTTAGTGGAAGGGGACGTTGGAACCAAGTTCGGTCCCTTGCTGATGCAAAAAATATTATGAATTATCTTTTTAATTTAGCATCATCCTCCAGGTAATTTTTAGAAATAAAACATTTTGTACATAAAATCTAGAACTTCCATAATTCATGTTACTGATTTTCCTGGGAATCACCATTTACTGACTGAATACTGTACAAAGTCTCGAGACAGGAAAATCTATTAGCTAAATGTGTAAAGCCTCAATCCCGTAAAAAATTTTAGCCAAAAATGTTGCATTGGTGGGATTGTAAATTGTAATATCGTGTCTGATTGCAAGAAGAATCATAATTACCTTGACTATTTGTTGTTGTTGCCATCTCTATTATTGAGATTGAATTTATGTGAGATAAATCTACGGGTGCTATGCTTTTATGCTTTTTCTCTATTGTAAAATGTAATGTTGAATTTGATCAATTGTGTTCTACTTTTCCTGCTTGTCTTAGGTGCTTATTACGAGATAAAGAAGTTGAGTGCCGAGAAAAGGACACAGAAATAAGAAATCTAAAGGAAAAGGTCGTGAAACTTAACAGTTTGGCTAGACAACTTGAAAAGCAGAAGGGTGAGCTTATTCATCAGGTGAAGTTGCAGGTCAGTGCATCTGACTATTGGCCATATTTCTATCATGCCTTGTCTTGCTCTTTTATTCCAATTCTAGGTGTTCTAGTAGTGATGCTAGAACTATAATTTAATATGAAATAACATTTGTGTAAAAATGTGCATGAAGAACTGATATTTTGATATTGATTTTGCTTGGTTAATTGCTTTAGGTAAACTCGTGTTATGATTGGCAGCTCAGTTTCCCTGTAATTTCAGAGATGTTTCTGACCTTAAAGATTCTTCTTTTTAACTGCACTTGTATTTGGTTTTGTAACAGGGTTCTACCTTGAAAAAGTTGTCCACAAAACTGGAAGACAATGATAATCGGGACTTGAATGGTGGACATAAGTATGACTTGCGTAAACAGGTAGATTCCTATTCTTTTCTTGCATTTTTTTCCCCTCAGACTATTCTGGCAACACAATATTGGTAATAGCTACAGAGTTCCATTGCTAGATAATAAATTGTGTTGCTGATTTCTAAGACCATTAGCTCACTATTGATGGTTATATGACTAGGGGCTCCGAGCCTCCATTATGTTTTTGGAGGACATGGATACATCTGAGTCAGAACATTCAGATAGAGATTCAGTTGATGATGAGTGGGTAGAGTCTAGTAAGCGGCCAGTGAAAAGAAGAACTAAAAGTGGAGGTCGTTCCAGTGTGGGGTTCAATCAATTAGATGTTGATAATTCAGAAAATTTGAGATTAGATTCATCCAGTGAAGGAATAGTTGCAGTGAAAAGAAATGACACATCTGGACTGTGTTGTACATGTAGCAAGAGCTCCTCATGCAAAACACTAAAATGTCAATGTCGAGAAGCAGGAGGTCTTTGTAGGACATCGTGTGGATGTTCAGCTACAAAGTGCTCCAATAGAGAAGCTGTTGTCATCAAGGAGGATGAATTGTCACAATCAAACATGGGCAACACTGAAGGCAGTGGTCCAGCAACTGATGAAACAGAGCACGAACGTGCTCTTGCATCTCATGGTGCAATGCTACTTCAGAATGCTTTGATTGAGAAGCCTGCTGAAACAAATAATGATGGCAGGACAAGAAGAAAGCCTCTATCTGACATTGGGAATGCATTGGTACGTTTCCTTCCAACTGTATCTCTTACGTGAATAGATTTTCCTTGGAATAATTCATGCAATCTATATTATCTTGTATGGAAGTCATTTACATCAGATTGGAATTTGGAAAGAATCAAAGAACTGTAAAACCATATAAACTGGTATGGAACTCTATTTGTTCTATATACTATTAAGCTGAATTCACAACTGGTTTGCTTCTTTTAGAATCTCTTCATGCTGTGTCATACTACTTTTTTCTTTCTCCTTGTCTTAACGACTCTGGTTTAAACAACTCAAACAGGTTAAATCCAATGCACCAAAACCAATTCAGAGAAAAAAATGGCGGAAATCAGTAATTCAGCTAGTTCCTGTTGCCCCGCCTTCCTCACAGTCAGAAACCACAGAAGTCCCAAAAAAGCCAGAAAACAGTGCAAGTGAGACAGACATTCCTCTAAAGTTACCAAGGGCAATGCGCTCAGCTTCATCAAATGGTGGTAATCTGTTAAGAGAGAGGAATGTTGATCAAGGAGAAGAATCAGTTAACAAAGAAGCTAGTGTTCTTCCTCCAAATAGTCCTGTTCGGCCAAAAAGAACTTCAGATGAGAAAGAGAACTGCAGCCGTTAACTTGAGTCATTGCTCTTGTATGCCATTAACATTGGTTATAATTTTTGTCGAATTTGTTGGGGAAAGAATGTTGGATCTAACATGATCAGTTGGAGCCACCTTGATGCTGTATTACTTGTGCGGAATAGGATGTGGTATTGATTGCTGTTCTATCGGTTGAAAGAACAGAGCTAATTAAACATTTTATTTTCTCGCTGCCGCATAGAGTATTTACCATTGTTAATCCATTGAATTGTTACGAGTTACCCAATAACATGAATCCACTATTTTGATATCAATTCTCTAGTCAGTTTTTTTTCCCATGCGGTTAGTGTTCCTATTACTTGATTCATTTAATCCATTTCAGACGTCCGTTTAGTTTCCAACACAGAGACAACCTTTAAAAAAAATAAACTTAGGATTTCAAACTCTGTTTGAAATTTAGGTTTTTGATCATAATTACTTAATTTTTAGATTTATTTATGTTTATAGTTTAAAGTTTAATTTTTTTATGAAATTAATTTTTTATATATATTTTGGTCAAACGCACAAACAAAGTGTGATAAATTTTATTTTATTTTATTATTTTATTTATTTAAATTTTATTAATAAATGTAAAAGTTTTAAAAATAAATTTAGATTAATTTTTATATATAATTTTATATATTTTGTGCGTAATTTAATAAATTTTTAAATAAAATTTATAATGAATTCATAAAAATAATGACAAATAGTATTTTTGACAAATTTTATTGAAAAAATATTGTTAATTAAAGTACTAACAAAAAATAGTTTAAATATAATTAAATTTTTACTATGATCAAATTTGTTAATAAGATTAGATATGGGGTCATTTTTCAAAAGAAAAATTGTTAAATTTTAGCTAAGAATATTTTTAAGATTTAATTAAATTTTAGTCTTTATCAAATTTGTTAATAAGATTAGATATGGGGTTATTTTTTTTAAAAAAAAAATTGTTAAATTTTATCTGAGAATATTTTTAAGATTTAATTAATTTTTAATTTGATCAAATTTGTTAATAAAATTAAATATATGATTTTTTTAAAAAAAATTATTAAATTTTATTTGAGAATATTTTTAAGATTTAATTAATTTTTAATCTAATCAAATTTATTAATAAGATTCGACAGGGGTTTTTTTTTTTTTAAAAATCGTTAAATTTTATCTGAGAGTATTTTTAAGATTAATTAAAAATTCTGAAAATAATATATAAAACACCTAAAATTTCAGATCTGAGATCCGAAGCCATAATCAAAATAAACATCTAATATGTTCAAAATTCGAAATGACTTGGCCAGTGCTTTTCCCAACGGTCTTCACAACGTAGGAAATAAATTTCCTTTTACTACGTCTACCACATTCATTAGTGCTGACGTGTCAAAAATATGCAATAAAACCAAGACCAATACTAATAATTTACAACGCACGGTAATGATTCCAAACAAAGCGAAAGCAAAAAATTTAAAAAGCCACAGATAAGCGCGGAGTTTGCATTCAAAATCAAAACACAAGGGCCCAAACTCAGGGGAGAGACGTAGATTTACAGAGCTTCAAAGTGCACTGCCGCCGACTAGGTTTTTCTTCTTTCTTTCTCATTGTTCGAATTTCTCCTTTTGATCATCAGTTTGATTGGTTTATGTACAATTTTTTGAGTGAACAAAGCGTTGCTTGATTGCAGGGAAGATGAAGAAGCCGAATCGACGATCAAGGCAAACGAGTGTCGTTGATCCGTCATCATCGTCCTCATCGCAGTCACCGGCCGTTGATGATAATGAACTTTGCGAGAAGAGAGTTCAGGAGCTGGAACACGAAAACGACACTCTTAAGGTGCGCTTTTGCATTTTCTCGTTTTAAGATTCGGTTTTGTGATCTAAATCGTTATTGTTATTGTACTTTGATTAAATAGTTAAGTCTGTTTGGATGAGTACGAAATGTAAGGACTCCGAGCTAAAATGATTTGAAGTTTATTCGTGTTCGTGTATATATTAAGAAAATGTGACAGTTGACATTGACAATGAATTTTCTTGATATAGCTTGGTAGAATTATTTTTATTGTGTCGGTATAGTTCATATACTACAAAAGTAAATAAAGAAGAGAAATCAAAGTGTGTAGATTTCTGAAATTTTGATTTTATGAGGCTTCATATGACCAGAGCTCATTATTTTTTTGAATAGGCCGTTTGGTTGTAGAGAAAATGTAGGAAGAAGCCAGATATTGTGTCTATTTTGTATCGTTTATGCTTAATTCTAAGTTTAGCTTTTAGAATGACAAAAATTGGTGAATGATGTCCATTGATTTCGTTATGGGGCTGGTATCAGTGATTCTAATTAAACACTAAGTTTTTATGCTTAATTCTAAGTTTAGCTTTTAGAATGACAAAAAATGGCGAATGATGTCCATTGATTTCGTTATGGGGCTGATATCAGTGAATCTAATTAAACAACCAGTTTTTATGATTAATTCTAAGTTTAGCTTTTAGAATGACAAAAATTGGTGAATGATGCCCATTGATTTCGTTATGGGGCTGATATCAGTGAATCTATTTAAACATCAAGGTTTTATTGCGTGAGTAGGCCTCTTTACAGCAATATGCATTCATAAGACTAACAACTAAGTGACAACTGAGTTTTAATGATTAGAATTATATTTCATTTTCCATATTTGGGTAGTAATGAAACTAGGGACATTGTTTTCTTACTGTTCCTGCAAACTGGCAGAGGGAAATCGAGGAACTGAGGTGCAAACTAGCCAGCATTTCATCAACTCCTGATGTCAGTGCTCAAAAGCTCAAGGAAGCTCATCTTGAGAAGATGAATGCCCTCGAAGGGCAGGTGAGATTGGAGTCCAATTTGAATGCATGAAATGCAGCAATCTTGTGAAATCTATAGATATATGCTGCCTTTTCAGGTTTTAGAGCTAAAGAAGAAACTAGAACTGCAATTTCAATTTTCAACTCAAAAACCTAAAGGTGATGAAGCAGCAAAGCGGTTTCAGGATGAGCTTCAGAAGTTAAGGGCTCAAAAGGTGAGTTCATGCTGTGTATGAAATATGAGTACTCAAAACTATTGCATTCATTTTGTTGGATTTTACTAGATGTTTCTTTTATGTTTTTCAGGTACAACTTCAGTGCAAGCTTAAGCTAGAGGCTGTGCAGTTTAGGCTGTGCAATGCTTCACTTCAGAAGGAAATTCTTCAGGTATATGTATTTCTATGTATTAGCTGTCATCACAAATTGAATTCTGGTTTCTTTCTATAAAACAGTTTGAACTATGTGCTAAGAGTTTTGCAATTGGACTGTAAACATGAAGGATGGTGAATTATGCTGTTGAGAGCATTCCCTAGACCTGTTGGCTCAGTTTACTTGTATTCCAATTTAAGCCAGTAACTTGATATGTTTATCAAATTTCCTTTTTGTCTGAAAATTTTTTCTATGCTGGTGTATTAAATATCTTTGGAATATCTTGTTCCCTGTCCACAGCTCAAGAAAGAGAAAAGAAGAAATGCATATGAGATGCATGTGTTGCTAGCTTTGAACCAGAGGCAGAAGCTGGTAAGTTAATGTTCCCTGTGAATGGCACATTTCATCCTCTTATAAGTTTTTTGTTTCTTATTTAGTATAGTTTTCCTGTAGGAGCTCAACTATTACTATACTTGTCATATGCCATAGTAACTTTTAGATGATTATCTTTTCAATTTTTGTTGTTTGTGTCAGGTTTTGCAGCGAAAAACAGAAGAAGCTGCCATGGCTACAAAACGACTAAAAGAGCTGTTAGAATCTCGGAAAGCTTTGACTTGTAGAACATCTGGTTTGGGGACAAACTGCTTCATCATATTTATTGTCGCTTAACAAAATTAAAGATTTTGTTGACTTTTCTTTGCGTAAAATGCCTTGTAGGTGCTAAAAGTGGCAATCATTCTCAATTTCAGGTATATATGAAAAAGCTGGAAATATTGGATTATATTATGTGTATAAATGTTGATTATGAGTTGTTACAGCGTGCTTTTTTGGTCTGGTTGTGGTGGATATTGGGATGAAATTTAGCCATCGTACATATTCATGGGTGGATAACTGCACTTTCATTTGTTAGTAAAGCTCAAAAAATGGAATGCATAAAATGCGAATCATTCATCTCAATCTACTTTCATTATTCTGTCTTGTGGATAGAAAAACCAGTTTCCACTGTGGTTTGACCTGAAAACTAAATACTTTGAGATCAAAAGATCTATTTATAGTTTAAGCACAATTCTTTTCCTCTGCCATTGCACTGGAAGGAAACGAGGGTAAATTGGTTTACAAAGGTGGATGTTCTAGCCTTCCATTCCAAAATGGAGTGAAATAAAGATTTTTGGTGTCATAGGCTTTTATCTTCTTTAATTGAAAAATAAATACATATTTTTCTTATTTCCCATATATATCTATTATATGATCAAAATCATAATTATTCTGCATGGGTTATGTGATTATGATTCATGCTTACAAAAAATGAGTTGTGAGTTTCTAATGTTGATGTTTTCTGTATTTTAAACCTGTACTTGGATTGCATTGGTACAGAGTATTGAGCGTGAGCTTGAAGTCACAGTTGAAGTGCAGAAAGTATGTTTGCAGTATGAACGTGAACTGGAAGAGTGAGTCCTATTTGTTTCTGTGTCAATTCTTTTACTATTTTTGCTTGTAACTGCACTTTGGTTTGTAAGATTGATATTGTGAACTACGATACCCAATTAATACTTAAAATCTGAGGATACACAATTGAACATAGAACGGCAGACTGACAATTTGTGAATTCTTTGTCATTGAGGTACAACTTTTTGCATTAACTGTTAATAGAATAGGACATGCAAAACTGATGTTGGGTGCAAATGTTTTGGTGATTGTATGTAGAACTAAAGATTTATCTTCAAAACATAATGGTTAATCTACATCAATCCATTGATCTGGACTTGTTTTTAAGCATGCCATGCTTGATTTCTTCTAAATCTGAATATGGGTTATGGTTAGGATGGCTGGTGTTATAAACAAACTAAAGCTGGAAGCAGATATGCTGAAGGAAGAAAATTCTGGGTGAGAATTGGTTGCTTATCTTTCCTGAAGTTAAGACTATCTTTTCTCAAAGTATTATATTAACACCAACGTTTAACACTAAATTTATTCTTTCATTCATTTTTAAGGTGCCTGTCAAAGGAAGATGAAGTTGACCCTAGAGTGAAGGATTCGGAGTTGAGTGACCTGAAAGAAGAAGTAGCCAGACTAAGTAGTTTGGTTAGTCAAATGGCATTGCCCAAGGCAGAAGTAATTCCTCGGAAGTCTCAGGTTGGTGCATTTGTTTGAAATGTTTGCAGAATTGCACTCTTGAGAAACATTATGCATTTCATCTGCACTTGAGTATCACACCTAGAGTGTTATCTGTAGGAGAAACTGTCATGGTAGTATGGTAAATTTCTTCAGTTATCTGCTGACCAGGTACATCTGATTCAATCTTCTGGTTCTGTTGGGGATAGTATCAATTTACTGGACATGGATACATCCCAATCAGATTTTTCTGAGGGAGTTATTGCCACAACCGGGAAAAGTGTTTCTGGAGTGTGCTGTTCCTGTAGCAAAAAGTCATTGTGTAAGACCTCAAAATGTGAATGCCGGGCTTCCAGCGGAAGTTGTGGAACTTCTTGTGGCTGTGTAGCATCCAAGTGCACGAATAGGGAATCAGTGAGTGTTGAGACAGAGAAGAGCAGCTGCTTGGCATCTCAAGACACATTGCCACTTCAGAATTCCCTTATCGAGAAGCCTCCTGAGATGAAAGATGATTGTGGCCTAAGAAAGCAGCCATTACGAGAGATTGGAAATAAATTGGTATGTTCCAATCTCATAAGACATTATATATGCATGTAGTGCAACAATTATACCTTTGATTGCTCACAGTAAATTTAAATTCTCGCAGATCAAATCAATTTCTCTAAAACCTGGACATAGAAAGAAAGCACAGAAAGCCGTTTCTGAGCACGACATTCCAGATTCACCATGCTAACTTCCAGAAAACATCAACCACCCAAGAGAAGCTGGGAAAATTGTAAGCAGGCCTTACGAACTTACCAAGGAGATCACACCGCTGCAGTATCAAATAAGAGGGATGCGGGATGAGATTGTTCTAAATGTTGTAATCTAAAATGGCAAGAACATTAAAATCCCTGCTATTTTGGAATGTATACTGCAACCTCTTTTCTTTCTCAATTTTTTGAGCTAAATGATGTTTCCTGTTTCAATCTTGAGTTTGCATAAGAGTACTTCTAGTGGGATTTTCAGTTCAAATTTTAGGCAAATATGGATTTGCCACAAGCTAATTGTATACCAGGATCAATGAACCGTTCAAAACATGATTGCCACTTATGCGTTTGATTTTCGTTATACATGATTGTCAACCTTTACAGTTCACCTTAGCATTTATAATGAAAGCTCAGAATTTCAATAACCCCTGCTTCCACAGCTTCCGTATGTGTACAATATTTCCATTTCTACCACCCCTTTGCAGTTGCACCGGTCTTAACAGATAAATGATACTGTTTTCACAGGCTAGGATTTATTCCACATTCTATCATTTGATGAGGAGCAAACAAAAAAAAATAAAAAATAAAAACTAAAAGAACGAAAAACACTCAAATTGTCATAAGAGTTTCATGCTTAGTCGAAAAGTTCTGAATTTTAAAAGTAATTTTCTCTAGTAATAAACATTGAAACTAAAGAGTATGGTACTTCAAGCCTGGTTAACCATTCAAGAAATTGATATTGCATCACAAAGTCTCAAATCACAATGACAGTATTTTCTGGCTTTGCGGTGAAGTATATGATCTTCCTTGCCTGCTGCATCACCAGTCCTTGAAGTCCTTAATAATGGAAATGGTGATCCTGGCATCTCCGCCACTAACAGTTACTTCTGTTGATTCCAAGCTTGGTAACCCAGCAATCAACTTGACCAGCAACACATGCTGATCCTGTGGAGCCATATGACCCGAATTTCCTAATTGCATTTTCTACACCGAGATATTCATATACATCCTTGTCAAACACTGGACATAGGCTTCTCATCTCATCAAGACTCAGATCCTGAAGTTGGCAGTTCTTTGATACGCATAAGGCAACTGCTCTTCCTACAATATCATGAGAAGTCCTAAAAGGTATTTGCTGCAAAAAGAAACAGAGTCAGCCAAAATTTTTGCTACACCAGAGGAAAACTCAAGAAATTGTAAGTTTCAACACTAGAATAAGTAGAGCAAATTATGAATCACACTGTCAGACAAAAACTTTATAGATTCTTCATGTTGATACAAATTCTGGAAACGAGTTTGTCAAATAAACGGATAAATTTGTTAATCTTTTTCTCTGGTTAAGACAAATATTGTGTTTCAGATATGCTGGAGAAAGTAATGAAAAAATTTGAACAAATAATGACTTGCCTTATTCACAAGATAATCAGCGAGTGTTGTAGCATCAAGATGACCAGCTGGCAAAGCCATCTTTATTCTCTCTTGATTGAAGGTAATGTTCTGTGCAAACTCTGCTGACACTTCAAGCATCCCAACAATGGTCTTAACACTGTCAAATGTAGGTTCTTTATCCTCCTGTCTTCAAAAGAAAATTTTCTTACGAAACTCTAAAAGAGGTAGAAGAATGAAAAAAAGATGATCAAACCAGTGAGTTTATGCTACTGAATATGCACAAGGCTTAAACATCCCTGACCATCAATACAAGGGTCTCAAATCACAGGCTTTCTCTTGTTAACTGAATATAATTAGTGTTTACCTGCAAATCACGATTATAAGCGAGAGGCAGTCCTTTGCAAAGTGTGAGAAGGGTAACCAGGTCCCCAATGACTCTAGCAGACTTTCCACGAACAAGTTCCATTGGATCTGGATTTTTCTTCTGAGGCATTATACTACTCCCAGTAGACACAGAGTCACTTGGCGTGATAAATCCAAACTCCTCTGAGGCCCATAACACCCACTCTTCACCAAGCCGAGAAAGATGAATAGCTGTAATTGAATTAGCTGAGAGAAACTCCATAACAAAATCCCGGTCTGATACTGCATCGATACTAGGAAATAAAAAAGAACATAACAAACCATCCAAGGAAAGCAGGTTTTGAAAGATACAATTAACTCCAATATCCCAAAGGTCAAATTCAAGGACTGTTTCAGTACATACCTGTTCCTCATGGGAGCAGTGAATTTTAAAGCTTCTGCGGTCATAAACCTATCAATGGGCAGGCCAGTTCCTGCCAATGCACATGCACCGAGAGGGCAGAAATTCAACCTAACTCTGCAATCTAGTAAACGACCAGCATCACGTTCAAGCTACAAGAGGCCACATAGCCACAGTTAGCTTTCCAGGAGGTTTAACCATAAACAAAAAATAAATAAAAGGAGCCAGAGTTCAGTGCCCAATTCATTGGCTTTACAACTCATCATTAGTTAATCATCACTTGATTGCATATGTTCTGTTTTTCCATGCATTGGACATTTTTCACCCAAATATCTACACAACAAAGCGATGCTTTATTTGTGATATCCCAATCTCATAATCAATGAAAAATTTAAATTTTCACTGGATAAACCTACATGCTCAATTTTTTTTTAAGAAACACAGGGAAACATTCAATTACAATGTGAAAAAATCAATTAAAACCTGCTCGACATATGCCAAGAGAAGATGCTGCAGCAAAACAGGCTGTGCCCTTTGCAGATGAGTGTAACCAGGAATGATAAGACCCTCATTCTTCAAAGCCAACTTCACCAGTGCAACCTGAAGATGTTTAATGCTTCCCACGATTGTATCAATGGCATCACGACACCACAGCCGAAAATCCGTCAACACTTGATCATTTCGGCTCCGAGCAGTGTGGAGCTTCTTTGCAGCTTCACCAATCATATCAGTGAGGGCTGCTTCAATGTTCATATGCACATCCTCCCTATCGGTTCTCCACACAAACTCACCAGCATCGATTTGTTTCTCTATCTCATCTAGACCTTGCAGAATTCTATCCCTATCACTGGAACTGATCAATCCCTATACTAAAGTGTACATTAGTTAGAAAAAACATTTTAAAGAAATAAATTTCTTCAAGAAATGAAAACCTTCAAGCAAAAAAATGATTACATAACAACCAATCCTTTATTATTACTATAGAAAATATTGTTTGTTCAATAGGCTAAAATGGAATCATTTTGTACCAAAGTAAATAGAATCCATAAATTAACCAAATATTTATGATTTAACACGATGCTTTACCCAAGTATCATCCCATATCACTCTAAATCCACAAAAAGATCACATTTTGTTGAACTAGCCATAGTTTTCTCCCTCTGCTTCCTCAGCAACAAATAACCCACGTCCCAAAAACTTAACAAAAAGAAGAAAAATATGGACCCAAGAAAAGACGAACCTGTTTAGCAAGCATAGACGCATGGGCTTTACTCCCCATAATGTCATGCTTATACAAAGCTTTATCATAAGAAATGGACTCCGTGAACTTCTCAACAGCAGCAGTCACGCTCTCTTCAAATCTGCCACCCCATAACTTGGCCTCCTTGGACGCACTTATTTTACACAATAAAATTCTCTGCTTTGGCTTCGCACTGTAATTGAAACCAAGTGAGGATCCTGGGTTGTGCATAGCTTGGTTAAGGAAAGTAGTTGCAGACGAAGTGAATAGTTGGGTTCGTGAAGGAGCAGAAACAAGAGACTCCATCTGAAAAATGGCAATGTGTCTGCTGCTAGTGTTTCGCTAGTGTCCCGTACAGTTTACAAGGTTTTAGATGCGAGTTCCGTAGGCGCACTGTGCCAAGCATTGAAGGTTTTTTTTTTACTTCTCCTTGTTAAAAAAAGATAGCCCAATTGGAGGTTTTCTTTGGCCCAACTGAGGAAAAATGGTTCGAGTCCTAATGGATCAGGCTCAGTTGAACATACGGAAGCATTTTATTTATTTATTTTCTTCAGTTTGGATTATTTGAAAAAGGCAAGTTATCATATCATGGGGTCTTGCATTGGTGTTACTGAGATGGGTAATATAATGGGTTTGGTCTTCGATGGGCCCATAAATAAATCGCATGGTCACATACAAATCTGCCATGTGGCATCTTTTCTTGGTGGAAGACATGGAATGGATGAAGGAGAAAGGAGAAGCCTAGCCTACCACAATTTGGCTTGCCATTTTGTATTGTGTGATTGTCCTTATCTTGTGCTATGTGTTTTTGTGGATGAAGTTTTTTCACTACGGGACTAGAACATGATTGAGTGTTTAGGTGTTTCCTTTGGCATTTTGTAAGGAATTGATTGCACACCCTCTACTTGGAAAACTTATGTAGACAAGCCAAATTCATTACTTGTTTGTTCTTTGTAAGATTGTTTAAATTGAAAGTTAACTCATTTGAATAGTTATTTTCATACAATCAAACACATAATCCATTCTTATACAATTTAGATTATAATACAATTCAGGATTATGCTAAATTAAATTACCAAAATTTATGCATCAATTTATATTCAACTAATAAAATTCATCAAACCCATCAAAATTTATGCCCCTTTTCACATAAATATGCAAATAACATATCATATAATGAGTTTATTTAATGAGAATATTATACAAAGATCTTGATCATTGCAGTGCTATAATATACAATTGGTGGATAGTTTCATGGATGTTACCACAAGGCTTAAACAAAATATTCCATAGCACAACAATAACTAATTAATATAAAAATAATACAAACTCATCCATATTTTAAGATAATACATAGTTAATATAGTGAAAGCACGTATAAATAATAAAAAAAAAATTTATTGATTAACTGTGAATAATAAAAATTAAAAATAAATTTTATTTTTAATTAATATAATAAGAAAAATTTATAAAATTTATTTTTAATTTTTTTTATTTACAATAAAAAAATAAATATTTTTTTTATTAATTGAATAATTAGATAACATTATTTATATTAATATAATATTTTTTTTTTTATCTAAACTTTCTTTCTTCGTATATTAAGATTAAAACACATGCATTAACTATTCAATAATCATCAACAACAATCCACTTGACAATTTGATCAAAACAATTAATTAATTAATCAGTATTCCAAGCTCTCTGAAATGTGTCCAAATACAAAGAGTTAAGAGCCTTGCTGTGTACAAGTTACTTGCACAATCATAACACGCCATTTAATGGCGAAGCTCCACGCCACGTCACCCGCAGCCACCCCGCACCACGAATCTGACCTGGCATTCGCAGTCTACACATCAGATTTAGTTACCTACACCCGCTTCCACATGTTCAACAAATTATATGACAAAAATATCCTTCCACAGCTATCAAAATCCCTAACGTGCCACCATTTCTGCTGCTTAAGTTTAAACACAATGATGCGTCTAATCTGTGCTCGAACGTAGGGGATCAAACGATATAATTTATATAATTTTTTTTTTTTTTTAATCTCAAGTAGCTTGATTAATTTTACCAGGACTCTCTCTCTTTCTCTATTTCTCTTGTATAGAAAAACTGTTTCTTCAAGCTGAAATTGCTTTACGGTGAACAATCTCACGTCTTTAGGCTTTTAAGGTACTTTGCTAAAGTGGGAAAAAAAAAATCTTTCTCTCTTTTTGTGGGTTTTGTGATGGTATTTTTGTTCCGTATGCTTTGAATCTTCTTTTGGCATTCCAAGTTTAAGCTACAAGGCAAGCATTCTTTTTTGTTGTTATTGTTTTTTGTTTTAAAGAAAATTATTTCTCTTTGATGCTACTCCTTTCTTTTTTTTGAAAGATAGTTTATTGTTTCAAAGGAGCATTTTTGGCAACGAAGAAATTTGAAAAGGCTTGAACTTTGTTTGTCGTTTAAATGCGTGGCTAATTTAATGTTTCATTGATAATATATGAGTATATAAAATCATAGAATAATTAGTAAAACATGGGTTTTGATTATATTTTGGTGGGTAGTTTGGGTTTTAATAAATGAGTCACGTGTTTCAAGTCTGGATAATTTTTCTTCATTTGCAGATTATTTCCTATTTTATTCTGTCAGTTATTGTTTCTGGATGTATCTATTTTTGATGAAGCTGTTCTTTTTATGGATAGTTTTGCTCCGCCAAGCTAAAATTTTTCTAGACTGGTTATGATTTTCCGGGGTTGTCATTGTATTGACAGTTTATGTATCTGACTGTGCTGTAATTTTTAGTAATATCCTGCCACTTTCTGTTTGGTTGCCCAGAAATCTAATGGTTCTAAACGAATTGAATTGCGTTTTCTTTTTGTGAAGGAAAAAGAAATGAAAAGCTCATATTATGTTAAAAGATTTTGCTGAGATGGTTTTTTTTTTTTAATTTAATAACTCGAGGGAAATATAAGGTTTTGATTTCCTTTTTCTTCTATCCGATGCTATTTAGCTACCAAACTCATTTTTATTTTCACTTAAAAGATTGATTTTGTTTATTGCATAAAATGAGGAATTAATATGTTCTTAGTCTCCAATGCCATTCACTTTTGGATTGATTTTGCTTATAGATTTGTTTCTGCTAACTTAGTATTATCATCGATTTCTCTAACAGGCTTTCCAATTTGAAGCCATTTTTGGTTGATTGTATGGCTTTGGCATTTACACATCTTTCATGGTGGTTGAGGAGTGGAAAGCAACAGGAGCCAAGAATCTCTAATGGATCTTCTTCAAATTCTTCACCCGATTCTGGATTGTTGGAACCGGATAATCTGAAGTTTCCTTTAGTTAGGAGGGCTAACGTGGCCTCATCATCTAGGAGATCCAAAAGAAAATGGAAAAGTCGGGAAGGGAGGAAAATTGATAGGGAATATGACATTGTTCTTGTGCCATCTGATGGTGGATGTGTTTCAGGGTCTGAGTCCGATGATTCGGATTATTCAGTTGGATGGTTAGAGCCACCTGGACCTGGATTCCAGAGTGATGATGATGTAGACAATAGTTTCGCTGTGCTGGTTCGGTGCTATGGGCATGTTCAAGATGATGCGGTTGAGGATGCAACCAACACTATTCTGGGTGCTATTGTGAACATCCCTGATGGTTACTCGGCTGGTAAGAGTTATTTCTTCACCTTCAACCTTTTGACTTGAATACCCTTTTTCAAATAATGATAATGATTGTTGTGTGTTAAAACTATTCTTCTATATACTGTTTATAGTTTGCTAGATTGCTTGAATATTTTTGTGGATTTGACAACTTAAATAGACTTGGTGAAATGAACTTTAACTGGTTAGATTGTTAGAGGCTGATCTTTTCTTTCTTAATGAATTTATTTTGTAAACACCATACTTGGAATTCTGGAATTTCCATTGGACTGTTCTTCAGATGGCCATCAAGCATGTTACTTATTATTTGTGGAAGTGCTAACAATCTTCAAAACAATTGTGAAGTTATCCCTCTAGTTGAGTTGCTGGGCTTGTAATTTTCTGTTAGAGACATAACCTTAACTTTCTTTTGGATTATCACATCTCTTGTGTATACAATGTGATTGCTTGAGAGAAATCTTCAACCTTCTTTAGCATCAACAATGATGATAGCTGTGTCTTTTCCTATCCATATAAAATTTTCAAGAAATGGACTCAGACATTATGATTTTCTTAAAGAATCTTGAGCATATTCTGATTCTGTGCCAAAGTCTTGAAGCTGATTGATATTTCAACTATTGATGGATCCAACATGAGTCAAATAGTTGGGAAATTTGCATATTGTTTAACTTAGTAGTTCTTTTAGCTCCTTTGCATGTATGTCTACGAGTATACTCTTTTTTTGCAGTTGATTAAATTGAATTCTTCCTGAGAGTTTTTTGTCCTAATGATAGGTTCAGTGTTCATATGTCCTCTGTTGTCCAGTTGGTTAAATTGTGTATTCAAATATGATGGATTATTACCACAGTAGCTTGTTCTGTCATCCCCATCAAACTACCATCATGCAGTTTGTCCTATTTTTGCTCTTGCTTAGTTATTATTTCACTTTCTTTTCTCCAGCTGAGTTCTTGTAATGTTTCGTGAACTTTAGCAATTTGATTACTGTGTTTCTAGATTAAGTGTAATAATTAAGGGCCAACTAGAAACAGCAGCTACAATTTCTTCACCACACCACTCCCCCCCTCCTCCCCCCCTTTTTTTCCCCTGGTTGCTATCTCTTCTTATTCATGGCAATTACTTCAAGTATATGAATCTGATTCTTTGGCAAATGCATCATATAACCTGTTTCCTTGATTCAACCTTAAACTATATATTTGATGCTGGGTTGCTCTCTGTGTTTCACTTCAATATTCAGAGAGCAAGAAGTATATGGAGCAGTGGCTCTCTTCCCTCCAGAACATCTAACATTGTGGACTACTGATGGTTGCGTTCAAGTGTACGTAATGCTGCTTCTATGGCTGCTGCTTAATCTTCCAGAAGAGGTTGTCTATTGTTTCAAAAACCAATACATAATGTGTAAAATACAATATGAAACAGAAAATTAAAAAAAAAACAAAAAGAAAAAACAAAAAAAAGGATTATTATTGGTACTAATAGGAGAGGATTGGACTAATACTGGTTCGCAGCTAATTCTACTAGTTTATGAGGATTAGAAATGGCGATGCTTAAAGGATTAATGATGGTCTCAGTATCGGGAGTAAATACATTTTTTGCTTCCACTGCTAAAGATTTTATGAGAAAGTTTTATGAATGTCTGCTGTCTTCATTTGTCAACCAGACTCAATGAGATAACTGTGTGATGTGTTTGTTCTTGAGAGTTTGGTATAAGACGAATGTAAGAAAAGGAAGGATCCAAAACCTGTGTGATTTTTTCTTTGATGTAAATATGACTGACTGTAAATATGGAAGCTGTTTCATGCTTCATCTTGTTATTGTAAATAATTGCTAGTGTAATGTAAATAATGGTATATGACAAAATACTCTCTCTCTCTCTCTCTCTATGCCTCTATTTCTCATTCAAACACACGCATCAATGGAACATCATGGCAAGGGTTAATCCCTGTAAGTTTTCTAACAAAACAAAAATGTTTAGATTGAAATGCAGCTGCCGTCCTGGCACCGAAGTTCATTAAACGTTGTACTGGAATGAATCACTGCTCAGTAGGAGCACCATTAATCCAGAATCACAGATAAAAAACAGAGAGAGAGATGCACAAGGATAAAAAAAAATATTCCATACATTTGTAAACTTTTGTCTTAGGGCATAAGATAATACTGATAATCAAATATTTGGTTAGGCCTGTGGTGGCTGGAGATGATGGGATGCAACACAACCGTTTACAAGTGGAAGGTGTTGTCTGGGAAAATTTGGAACAGCGTTATTTGTAAAATAACAGCTATGCCTATGGCTATACTGATACAGGGATAACTGAATAAGAGAAAAATCATACCAAACGAAGAACTGAAATAACTGAATAAGAGAGTTAGTATATAAATATGAGTTTATCAAAGGATCTAACAGCTAATCCTGGCGAAGTATCCTCCCCTCCATATTTGGGACATTCTAGCAAGGCTGTGTATCGTCTTGTTGGAAATCTTTTTTGTTAATTCTTCATCCATCATCACAATCTTCATGGCTTTTTCATGATAATGGAACGTACATGTATTTTGCTTCAGAGAGTGAGAGAGAGAGAAATGTTGCAGAGAGCTGCGAGCAATGCATATTCATGGCGGTGGGCAAGAAACATTAGGACTAAGCAGTCAAAATGGCTGGAAACAAATATTCAGGGTATGTGCATTTTTTTCTTTTTATTTCTTGTAAACTTAATATTTTCTGATTCGGACTGTTCGCAACTAGTTTTCCAATCTTAAGTTATTCTCAATTTAAGTCTCAATGCCAGTTCTGTACTCAATGGAATGTAAATTTGACCCATGTTTATGACACTTATACCTGTACTGGAAAAAAATGTGTTCTTGCCCATATTGATATAATTTGGTTTGCAAAATAATTTAGTGAAATGAAAGGTGTAATGATGCAGGAAACCAGAACCATGAGTTTCAATATTTTGAAATAAAAGATACAACCTATTGGTGAATATGTCAGTCAGGAATGAGTTGTGCTTGCACAAAAAACAGTAATTAATAAGTACAAAATTTTGTGAAATCACAGATATGGAAGAAGAGGTTGAAGAGATGCTCAAAATCATCGATGACGATGGATACTCGTTTGCCCAGAGGGCGGATATGTATTACAGGTAGAGACCAGAACACATAAATTTTGTGGAAGATTCATACAGATCATGCAGAGAATTAGCAGAAAGATATGACCATTTGTCGAAAGAGATGCAGAGTGCCAACCGAACCATTGCCACTGTTTTTCCTGAACAAGTTCAGTTTGCAATGGATGCTGAAGATGAAGAAAGTCTAAGTGAAGCATCCACTTCTCGTAAACCATTTAAAACCGCTGTACAAAAAAGCATCCCGAAAGTTCCCGCCATTCCAAGGAAAGATTTCATGAACCCGCCTATTCGAATGTCTAAAAAGGGGCTAAAGAGATCTTCCAGCTCTGCTAAATTTGTTGTACGACCCAGATCAGGTCTGAAAAATAATCAAGCATTAGAAGAAATTGATAATCTTCAGAAAGGAATCTTGTCATTACAAACTGAGGAGGAGTTTGTGAAGATTTCGTATGAACGTGGATATGAAAAGCATTGGGAGATTGAAAATCAGGCAACTGAAACGCTAGCAAAAGTATGCAGCTTACAGGATGAGTTTGGTATTGGCACTGTTATAGATGACAATGAAGCTCGAACTTTGATGGCAGCTATGGCTTAAAATCATGCCAAGAGAACTTGGCTATGTTACAGGAGAATCACGAACAGTCGGTTGAAGAAACAAAAGCAGATTGCCGAAGGATTTTGGAAGCTCATGAGAAGTTTGAAGAACTCAGAAGTCAGTTTATTTTCAAACAAACGGATGAGCAAGAACTTACAAAGGAACACGAGTCTGTGAATACAGGTTCAGAATTGAAAGACTTAGATCCACAGATGACAGTGGAACAAGGAAAAAATGTTGTTGACTTGTTGAGCAAAAAGTTTAAGGAGCAGCTTGATTCAGAAAAATCTCTTAACAATAACGAAACTGGCAGAGAAAATTGATGAACTTGTTGATTAGGTTGTTAATCTGGAATCTTCAGTCTCTTCTCAAGTGGCTTTGGTGAAGAGATTAAGATCAGCAACAGATCAGCTTGAGGCTAATATTCGGAGACTAGAATGGAACAGGGAATCTGTGATTGCGGGTTCAGATGATATGAGGAAAAATCTAAAAGCATTAGAGGAGGAATTGCATAGAATTGAAAGTCTCAACAAAAGCGTTGTAGACCAAAGCAACAACCTCCGAACGGATTTTACTGAAGCAAGTTGTCACATTGATTATTGTCTGAGAAATTACAAAGTGGGAAGATAGAAGAGGATGCAGAGAATGCAGGCTTACTCCAAGAAGTTAAAGCTGTTTCGAATGCTAAAGCAGAGAAGGAGGTCAAAGAACATGAAAACAAGGAGGCTTCTGGTGATTGTTCAACGAGCTCGAGGGACACAGAAGCTGAGAAGGAAAAGGAGCAAAATGATACTTCGCTTCCAAGTAATTCTGTCAATGCTGAAGGAGAAAACATCAATTCTGGCCCAAATAATAAGTCCGATGATATATCTGAAAGTCGGTGGGTAATGACACGGGAGGAGAAAGATGAGTAGAAATTCATTTCTAAGACAGCCAGCACTAATCTTGATACTGAGCAATACCAACTTAGGATGGAGGAAGGAGAAGTATCTAACTGGAGGCAGATGTCTTGTGGACTCCAGGACAGAGAAAAGATTCTACTGGAGGATTACACTCAGTACTTCATAGTTACAAGGATGTGAAGAGAAAGTTAGGTGAAGTGGAAAAGAAAAACAGGGTTGGATATATCGAATTGGCATTGCAGATTAGGGAATTGGAAAATGTTATTGCCTTCGGAGATGAAGAGATTCAAGCATTACGGAATAAACTGACCTCCACGAGCAAATTTACAAGAAATCACGTATGGGAGTTTGACAGAATTTCAGCAGGAAGGATCCCGAGAAAGCATTACACGTATCTCCCCAACTTCTTATTTTCCATTCCTGGATTCAAATCAACAGCCAGCTCCGTTAAGTGAACAGAATTTTGATTACAAAGAAAGAAGAGATTTGAAGAATTCTCCTAAAAGAGAAGAAACCAAGGTGAATGTAAAGCATGTTGAAATTTCTGAGATTATATCACCTATGGAAGAAAGAATCCGTTCAGACATTGATGAACTACTGGAGGAAAACCTGGAGTTCTGGTTGAGGTTCAGCGCCTCTACTCATCAGATACAGAAATACCAAATTACAGTACAAGATTTGAAAGCAGAGTTAGTAAAACTGAAGGATAAGCAAAACAAAGAGGGAGGTACAAAGCAGAAATCTCTTAGTTCAGATGCCCGGCATGTATGCAAACATGTAGAGAAATACAAACTGAATTAACCTTATGGCTGAAAAATAATGAAGCATTGAAAGATGAAGTGCAAGGTAGGTACTCATCTCTACGCAACATTCTAGAAGAGATAACAAGAATCGCAAAGGCAAGTGCCAAAGCAGAGTAGACTGAACTTAGTAATTATCAAGCAGCAAAGTTTCAAGGTGAGATTCTAAACATGAAACAAGAGAACAAGAAGATTGCAAACGAACTGCTTGCTGGTCTTGAACGCGTGAAACAATGAAGAGTTGAAGTTCAGACTGGCGAAACTGGATGAGCAGCTCAGATACCATGCTCCAATGGGAAGTTCATCAAATCGAGCAAGAATTCATTTGCATTATTTCCCATTTGGTGTGAAATTAAAGAAACAGACACGAAAACCATTAATCTTCTCATGCATGAATCCAGCATCGCAGCTGGACGCCCACCATGACAGATAAGGCGTTTCCTTGCTCCTGTAGTTGTTGAACACTATCACACTTGTTTCTTGACTCTGATAGAATAGGAATCTTGTGAGCAGACAGTAATATGAGGACTATGCTTTCTATTGTTTTAGGATTTGAACCCAAAAATTAATGCTCTCTTTTCTGTAGATACTGGAACAGGTTTTGTTTGCTAATGGTAATTTACATATCAGATTGTAGTAGCAACTAGATTTTCCTAGTGCTAGTTTGCTGCCTCCTGGAAAGTTTCTTGTTAAGGATGCAGAATTAAACCTTAATTACATCAATGGGAGAGTTAAAACAATTAACAGATTATTCATATCATTATCAAAGGGCTTCAATCGATATTGTGATATAGTTATGCTACAATGGATTTGTTCAACACAACTGTCCACAACTGGCTGTAAATTTTGAATACAAAATATTATAAGATCATAATAAATGAATGATAATAATTGATACTAAGATGTCAGCTACTCTGAATTTGATTGAATAACCCAAAAAACTATATGATAAAACTAAAATTACAACTCAACTACAAAACTTTTTGAAATGCATCATTCTACTCACTTCCAGAGTACAGTGGTAGCCCTATGCATCTCCGTTAATGGTTGCTGGGCTTTATTTCACTTGAAACCTCTAGATTTTTGCAACATTCATCTATTGACATCGTTCGTAAATCTGCCTCTTTACTTTTAGGGCTTTGAAGCTCACAATTCTCTTTGGCGGCAACTTGATTTCCAGTTCTTTCGACTGGTGAATCCATCATCTTATCATCATTGTCATGTTGACTACCTTCAGCCTGGTTGCCATTTATATGTACTTGATCATTCTCCACCACCTCCATATTTGAACTAGAATTGGGATTCTCAGCAACAGGTTCTTGATCTTTTAATTCTGCTTCTGAATTTGGTAGGGCAGTTTTATCAACTTGAACTTCTTTGTTTGATTCATTTCCTGAGACACTGTAAAAATCAGAAACTTTGATCTCTTCTCCAGCATTAGCCTCTGGTTTTAATTGCAGTTCAGCGCCTGCATTACTATGCCCAGAAGATGTATTATGCTGCACTTTTGGTGGGGCAACTTTGACTAATCCAGGATGTGAGGAACTAGATGTGACAGAAGGATTACCAGAGGGTGATGCAGCGGGCAGGCAAGTCAGTACATTGCGTGCGCTGGAAGAAGCCTCCAAATATGCAGGGGCACCACTGGCAATAGGAGATTTGATTGAAGAAACACCTGAGGGCACAATATGGATGGCATTCTTTGCCTGAGCTACATTGAGCAGTGATGCAGCATTGGAGGAGGTAACAATTCGAGCCCCAGCAACAACTGCAGCAGCTCTTATCCTTGAATTTGAATTAAAATTAGACTTTACTGGAATTTTCTTAGATGGTACTTGAGATTTTGCTGCAGAACCAGGTGATCCTGCAGGTGATGATCTTTTTTGGATGGGTCCTTGTTGAGATTGACATGGGGCTTGCATAAAGCTGCTGCCAACCAGCAAAGCTTCAGCATTCGCAGTAGAAGGCACAGAGTTACTGATTGTACTATCTGAAGTTGTCCCAGCTGTTTCAAATTGAAGGAGATATCACTCACATAGAGCTAACAAATTTTTAAAATGGATTAAGCATATTCGAAAGAAAAATATGAACCACCCATTACTAAAACAAAAGGTTGAACAAAGAAGCAATCACAAGTTTGTATAGATGGGAAGAAGGGAATCACCAGTGTTAATTGTACAAGATGCTGTTATGTTTTGAACTGCCATATCAAGGGCAAGGGGCATTGCATGACGTGCAGCCAGCTGCGCCCCAGAAAGTTGTGAGCCAGATGAACTGGAACCCAAAATCATACTGCCTTGTTTCTTCCTGAGAATATTCCACCTCTGCAAATATTTTAATAAGCTTGTGACAATTAGTAGAATACAAAGCAAGAAGAAAATCTTGCGAGATAAGAACACTACCCTGGAGATTAATCAACTCTCCAGCATTATAACCAATCAAACTATTATCATTTTACAACTCGACAAATTTCAATTCACAAAATTGAACATAAGAATCAGTATTACTATACATATGAAAAGATTCCGTTGCTGGGATTTGAAACAGGGAAAACTAGGTGAAATCCAACCCAGACATCCTAAGTGGACTAGATATCAACGGATAACTGTTATGAAGCAGTACTATGTTGAAATGACTCAACTATCAATGAAGGTTAAATATATAAATCAAGCTTGTTAAAAATTGCAAAAGTGTTAAGAGTGGCACAAATCAAGTTCAATAAAAAATGCTAATGTCCTAGCGATGTGAATATACATAATCCAGTTTAACATTAAAAAGGTTTACCATACCTACAAATAAAGGAGATAGTATCCTTGTGAAAGGAATACAAACTGATGCATGCAAAAATTGTCTCTAGCTACTCCAATAAATAAAATAAGGGGAGAAGAAACTAGATATGTGACATATGTATGCTGTTCAATAGACAGCATTTAAGGACTATAACAATTGTAAGGCAATGCAATTTACTCATAACTAATATTACATTAATTAGTAGGCATCTTCGCAAGTGCGACCAAGAAGGTAGACTGCTTAATGGTTCACATAGTAAATGACAAATCCAATAGATCTCTTAGGAAATTTTGAGACATACCAGGAAAAGAAACTACCAATATACTAATCAACATTTATATTGCATGTTGTCAGTAGTTCAAAAGGAACATGGTTACAGGTGAAGGCTCAGCAGTCGGTCAGACAATATTAAGGCCCTTCAAATATGATCTGATACCTAACTACACCTAGATGCTCAGTTATCATGTGAGCTAAGGGAAAAGAGTAAAGAAAAACCTGTTAACTAAGCATCATATTCCTCATACATCCTACATGTTTGTTTCTGAAAAAGGAGACAAAAGTACATGCATGAAATGGTGCATCTTTGTCAGTAATTGACTACAGTCATGCAAAGTTAACAATACGAGTTGATAAAAACAAACGTGAGATAGCTGTGGAGCAGTTCTGTCCCGCTTGAAGTCTCCTCTTAGCATATTTGCCCAATTCCCTTCACCACATTTCTGCACAGCAGAAATCAGTTCCACATCCTCTTCTGGAGTCCAGGGTTTTCTTCTCTTTCGAGGAGGCATGCTGCCACCTATTGATCCATTTGCATCTAATCCTTTGGTATATGTTGATGTAGGTAGAGGCAGTTTTGGAACAGATACCGGAACTGTGATGTTCATCCCTTGCATTAAGCAAGAAGGTTGCGAATTTTCTGAAGAAGCTCTAATTGACTGACTCTTAGGAATATTTATAGTCAATGGGGCCTCAACCATCGAGCTATTTGGGAGACTGGAATCACTTGACAGACCAGATGCAATCAATACCTAGCCAAAAGAACCATTCTGATAGAATGAGTTGACTAGACTAAAAGAACTATAAATTAGAAAGACAAACAATAAATTTGAGCACTATAATTTCAAAGTGTGGTCAGATGTAACCCACAACCCATTATTTTTGTAGAACATGACAGGACAAGCAAAGAGAGGGTCTAAGGAGTAACAAATTTCAAGTTCTCCCTAACATGTTCAAAATCCAGAAGTCAAGTTAAATGAATGGATGCTGACAACATATATGTGCTAGGCTAAATGATTCAATGCAATCATCCAACCATCATCAATCACCCATGAAAACATTACATTGTTTATAGAAGAAAAGGAAAAAAAAAGCATCTCTATCTGCTGAAGTTTTTAGTAGAACGGCCTGGACACAGAGGTATCACTTGCCGAATCTTTTGATTGGGTCATTTCATCAGCATCATATACAGAAACTTGACACATTTTATTTCTGTCACTTGATAGTTCAGCCAAAATTAAAACCCGTTGCTGCCACACCTTTATAGGTCAAACACCAGCAAGATCACAAGAATGTGTTAAGGGGCTGCTACATACATAGAAATTGAGATAGTCCTAGATCATATCATCTGATTTATCTTACTTTTACACATATGTATAAACTGTGATAGTCTTAAATCATCAAAATGACATGAATATGAAGAAGTGATCTTCCGTAAAGCTAATTAATTTCTATATAAAGAAGACACATTTAAAAATGGAGATTCTAGAGAAAGATTTTTCTTCAAAAATGATTTATCTTACTTTTACGCATGCAGCAGCCTCAGTTGATGCTTCACTGCTCGCATCTGGGAAAGCTTCCAATTCATATTCCAAGTCACTATCATCATCCTGAAAAAGTTAAAACATAGAAAAAAACCCATATACGATTAGCCAGCAAGTAAGAGAGGTTCAAGATAAATATGCTCCATTTTACCTAACTACAACAAAAAGTTTGAGGTATTTCCTGAAGTTTATGGTAATTTCATTTTGCGACAAGTTTGGTGGAAAGGTACACTTACCTCCTCTTTAATTTGGCACACGTGCGTGCGTACACACATACACATATTAATTATCTAACAAATTAATTTAAAATTACTTATTATTTCATTTAAGATTCACAGTCTGTATTAAAAAAATAATTTATTATATAAATATTCAAATGATGTTAATTACTAATAATATTGAAATATTTTAATTTTTATTATTTAGAATATTTTTATACCACAACAATTGTATTGTAAAATTATAAAAATTTAATATAAATTATTTTTTAATGATATTATCCTAATCATAATTTAAAGTAAATATAATTAAAATTTAAAATATAAATTAGTATCTAATTTAAATACACAAATAAAGAAAGATGAGTAAATTAAGATTTTAATTATGAAAAATAAACAAACGAGAAATATATTTATTTTTTAGTTAGTCAACTAATGATTAAAAGGTAGATAGTGTGGTTTTTGACAAAACTTGCTACAGTAAAATTACCCCAAACCTTAAGGGAAGGTATTTGATAATCCCCAGAAAGTTTCAATCACCATATTATCGGTGCAAGTTACAAGCGTCCAGTCTAACATACAGAAGCAAAGATAATCACCACTTCACCAAAGATGAGAATGTTCAAGAAGATACCAGCTCGACATGCCAATTTAGTGACATAGTTTGGTCTACTCTCACCGGACATTAATGTTATTCCTTCCTGGTCATATATGTTACTGTGCATATGCATGCATGTCCCTGTTAGCAATTCTATGCCCTCAGCTGCTTATGGGCTAATATAACATGATTTAGAACTAAATAATAAAACAAGGCGTGCACACCGGTTGTTTTACTGCAAAAGCAAGCAAATTACCAACATAAGCCTGATTAATTTCTACTCAAGATGACAATGATGCATTTTATTCAACTATATAAAAGAAAAAATAAACAAGCCTGGAACAAGGATAACAGCAATAAATATAGCTTAGTCCGCACCAACAATGTGAACATTAACAGTTTTTGGCATTTAGCCGACAACCTTACTAACTTAAGTTGACAGCAGCCATAGGTACCACATCCTAAGCTCTACTCAAAGGCATCATTAATACCAATACATTGACAAATACACTCTTTCCTTAAGACCATATAACTTTACCTACAGATTCCTACAGCTAAGCCCTCGCATTTTCTCCATCACTCTGCCTTTCTCCACATAAGTCAAGCCATGTGCCTCCAATACACAATATAACACCGTTAGAATCTAAAAGAGTAATTTTGGAAAGCCCAGAAAGAAAAAAAACCACTGTGGAAAGTTCAAATTTCTCAAAAGCAAAAATTGCAATTTTAAAAACCTTAAAAATAAGGCTCACAAACTTCGAGCCTTAATCAGAGATATTAAAGATAAGCTTTGGCAAAACAACTGCTAGAAAGCAAAGTAAGAATGTCAAACCAACAATTCTAAAAAGCAAACAAATCAAATTCAAAATTTGCTAATCAGACAGATTGACACCAGATATTTTGATACATAAATACAAATTCATATACATAGAAAGGCTAAAGGGAAGGAACGTGGTATAATTTTACCAAAGGTTGGGCTTCATCTTCCAATTTTTCAACGAAGGCATAGCGATAAGCCAAATGTCTCCAAAGCATCTGGTACTCTCTGGCATTAGAAATCCCAGTAGAAGTCTTCTTCACTAAAGCATTCCAATCCAGCTTCACACCCGGATATTGAGCAACTTCTTGTAGCAATGCTAGCACGGTGTTTGCCGTGTATCTGCTCGGTAAGAAACACCAAACCATACTGTAAACACTAGGAAGAAAAGAAAGGGGAAAAATAACACAAATTCAATCAAAAGGAAGACAGAAAAGGGACCTTTGTAGAAGAGAGGAAATGTCCGCTTCGGTGACGAAGCCTTTCTTTTGCTTCTTGCTAGGTTTCTCAACCATTCTTTTTATTGTGAAATTGCATAGCATGTGTGTTGGAAAATCAGTACCCAAAACCACCCTTGCTAGGGTTTTAGTGAGAGAAATTAATAAAAGCAAAATCCCTAAACAGAGAGAGTAAGAAGTACGGAGTTGGGACCGAATAACCAACCGTTGAAGAGCGTGAAGGCTCGCGCCCGTCGGAGTTTGATCAACAACAAAGAAAGAAAGAAAGAAACGTCGGAAGCGACGTCCGCAAATCTCGGAAACAAAACGAGATTATGCAGTGGTGTCTGGGCCTTGAAGACGATGAAGCCACGAAGAAATACACGTAGATGAAACGACCATAATGCTCTTTCCCAAAATTTGGAATCTATATAGCTATTGAAATTGAAATTGAAATTGAAATTGTTGTATCTATCCGAAAGTCTTTGAAATTCATTTATGAGCTAATTGTTGATTGCCAAATCCAAGAAAGAGCGTGGATGTAAAGCATTAACAGTAAGCAATCATGGAATTTGGCCGTTTGTTTCCTTTAAATCCTAACAACCCACTCCCTTCAAATTTCGGCATATCTTTTTTATAATGGAGATTCACAGTTGCCCCCTTAAATTTAAAGGAAAAATAATTACTCCTCAAGTTGTACTAAGGATTGACCTGAGTCTGCCAGGCCAAATTTCAAAACGATCCCTGTAGTTTTGAATAATGTATATTTATTCAGTACAATTTTGATTATATACTTGTACAACCAAACCCTAATGACTTATAGTATAATTTTATTTACAAAATAAAAAATAAAATTACATGCCCTACAACATAAAATTATAGTTAATTAAGATATAATATTATTGTTTTTGAATTAAATAAGAAAATTATATAAACACGTGAAATAAAATTATCTTACAAATTTATCATAATTAATTGATAATAATATTTTTAATTTGATTATAATTTTTAATAAAATTATATTTTGAGTTATTAGTGTTTAATGGTATATTATTAGAATTTTAAATAATAAATGTATAAGATTGAAAATTATAATATTAGTTATTAGGATTCTTTTGTATATAATTAAAGTTATATTAGGTGACTCTATGTTATTCAAAAGTATAGGAATTGCTTTGAAATTTGGCTTAACGGCGTCGGGTCAATTGTTAGTACGTAGAGGTTACGTGTCGGTTTCTCTTTAAAATACGGTACAGTAATAATCATTTTAAATTTTCGAATGATAACAGAATATTAATTTTCAATATATCGGAATAATAATAATATCCAATCGCCGAGTTTTCATGATTTTTCAAAATAGGACAGCATATATCCATTTGTATCAATTAGGTCCCTGCCCATGACCCTACTGATATAACTGCCACATCCGATTGTATTTTGACTACCTGACAAGCACAGCAAGGCACTCACAGCAAGAAACAAACTTCAGCCTTTTTATTCAACACCGGCTAGTGGCGTTTGCAAGAATCGTTCATACAACGAGTGTAATAACCTGTGCAGGCTACAACCATTTATGGCCTATGTTTTTGACAGTTTGCAAGTTTACATGTCATTCCCTAATTGAAGTTTGATGTTTGAAGATTTGTATAAAAGCATATTATATCCTTCTATTCAAGAATAAAAAAAGAATCTATAACGGTAGATGAAGATCTGACAAGTCATATTTTAATCTTCTACAGATTTTATATGTTGCAACTGTTGCAGAAGCGCGGAGATGAACCAGTTAAAAGAAGCTCGAGCTCCACTGTTTTGACAACGATGATGTGAACCACCATAGGGAAATTGACAATGAAAATCGTCACCAGACATCTCTGAGATATCTTCCTTGCATCTGCAGTTTCTTCACTATGGATTCTGCATTTGATGAATCCACGTTTTCCTGAAATTTATGCATGTCAAGATTTTGAAATAATTTCCTTGGATTGCATGCTATATCTTCAAAAGCAGGGAGAGGGAATACACCCCCAACAGGTTTATCAGACAATTAGCTTAAATCATAAACAACACTTCAACCTTGTGGTAAAACCTGACTCCTTAAAAAATGACGTCCCTTTCAACGGAGATAGAAGATAAAGATGGAGATAGATTTAATACTGAATGATGAATTCATACCTGCTCCTGAACAATGGTGTGCAAAGTGCGATGAACATCCCTTGCCATACCCTTAGCATCACCACACACGTAAACATATCCTTCCTTGGAAAGTAGGCTCCACATATATGATGCCTGCAAAGGGAATAATTTGATCAAAGTTTCTGAGTTGGCTTTGTGTCATGAACAACAACCTTTCTTAGCATCTACAACTTACTCTGTCCATCATCTTATGTTGAACATATTCCTTCTGTGGCCCCTCCCTTGAGAATGCAACAATCAGCTCAGATATAACACCTTGTTCCACAAAATTATACAGCTCATCCTCATAAATAAAATCCTAGAAACGACCATCAAGATAGGAAACCATATGACTAAATCTCACAATGTTTTCATGAAAAAACTATCTGGTATCTAGAACTGCAACAATAAAAAAAGATCCTAACCATTCGGCGGTTTCGACAACCAAAGAATAGTAGAGCAGGACCAAGTTCAGCGCCATCCAATTTCAGGGCCATTCTTTCCTGGACCGATAAACAATCCTTATTTTCAACATTTCATATAACACAGGGACATATAACAGTGTGTGATCCCAAACCTGTAGAAACCCTCTGAAAGGTGCCAATCCAGTACCAGGTCCTATCATGATAATAGGAACAGAAGGATCGGCTGGTAACTTAAAATTAGATGGTCTGATGAAAATAGGGGCCCAGCTACAGTCATGACTTTTGTCAAGAGGAACTGCATTCTGATTTTTTGCAAAACAGAAAATGTTAGATGCCATCCGAGCCTTGCATGACACATGATGATGCAAGCATTTCTTCTCAGGTTCAATTCAGGAGAAAGAAAAATGCTAGCACAGTCACTACCTTCATCCATGTTGAACAAACCCCTTTGTGTATTCTACCAGTGGTAGTAGGACCATAAACTAGAGCACATGTTACATGAACTCTATTGGGGGCAAATCTGCAACAAAAATAAATAAATAAAAGACTTAACTTCATGTAACAGAAAAAATATATACAGGCATATTAATATGAAATCAGAACAAGTCTATTACCCAGGTGATGATGAGATAGAATAGTAACGAGGCTGTAAGCGAGGGGCTACAGCTGCAAAAAATACACCGATGGGTGGTTTTGCTGATGGGAACTCAGCCATGACCTCAAGAAGACTTCTCTGACTGGCTACAACCCATTGAGAGTACTCGTCCTGCATAATTGGAAGAACAGCAAACATACAGAAACATATAGCAAAACAAAACATCTGAAATGTGGAAGATTAAAGGACTAAAAGATAGCACAAGTTATTGGTAAACCTTCCCCTGAGGTGATGATAAAAACTTGAGTCTCTCTGCTTCACTAGGTTCGGTGGCATGGGCAGCCAAAGCAATCAAAGCAGCCTGACAACAGAAGCAAATTTGGAGTTAAAAACACTATTACTTAAATAGTAAAGATTAGCATGGGCCAGCAAAGTGCAATATACATCACCTTACGAGGAGGATTCAATAAATCTGCATATCGTGCAATTGCAGTCCGAATTGTACATGGGCCAGGGAAAGGAGGCGGCAATGAGCTTCCAGTGGGAGTGCCATCTTCATTGTCAGCATGAATAGAGAACAGCAACTCAAGAGGCTGACCCAATAACTTTCCAGCTTCTTCAATAGTTTCATCACAATTCTCAGCATAAACGCCCACATGGTCTCCAGTTTCGTATCTGAGAGTAAATTTGAAAAAAAATTAGATAATAGTTTATCAACCACACTTACATAAGATCTAATAGTTTAAAGCCCAATCTAAATTATTCTTAACCAGAAAAAAAAATAACAAAGTAAAAAAGGCAGACTACATGCAGAAGCAAACTAACCAAAGTAGGCACAGCACATTTGGATATCCAAAGAAAACAATTTCCACCTCTACGTTAGCCACAGAATCTTAAAAATATAGAAACAACAGATTAAAGAGTGATTTTCATTCCACTTAAAGCTTAGACAACTATAATTTTCCTTTTAACAGGAGATATTCTTCATGGCAATCACATTTAGAGTAACAGAACAACCACCAAAAACCATGTAATTTAGATAACTGAAAGTGAAGGTACTTTCTGTCTCACTGAATAGCTGAAATAACGAAAGAGATTGGCATGCACATCAGCTATAATTAAAAAGAAAACCCGCATGCAGCTAATGATTATAAAGATGGCATGAGAAACTGCCCACCATTTTTTTCCATATTAAAGGCCCTACACATATTGTTTGATAGACAGCTTATCATATCGAAACTTCTTATGATAAGAATATACAGTCATGAACTTACGTAATCCCAGTCCCAGATATATCAAACTCCAGATGTATGCAAGAGCGGTCAGATTCAGGTTTGTGCAGCTCTCTCTGAGTAGCCACATTGACTCTTCAGTAATAAAAGCAACACTAATATTAGTAAATGATAAAATCTTTGACAGAACCGGCAGATTCACATCTTCCCATACCTGCATGGATGATGGATATCGAAAGAAGCATTCCCATTTGGAATGTTCGAGTAATTATCCACATAAGATGCAACAGTGGAATCATGAATCACTACTCGATATTCAGGAATAGCTGCTGTGTATGGTGTAGATACAGTATTTACATCATCTTCATCACGCAGCAATTTATCTAACTCAGGCCATAACAATTCTCTCCTAGCAAGGAGAAGCAGTTAAGGACAATTACTACATCACAAAAATAGTCATCTACACCTAAGCAAAAGTATAAATGTCTTATACAAAAGTTGCAATGGGATGAATTTTGAAAAAAAATAAAAAATAAAAAAGAAGAAGAGGGGCAGATGTAATTGCCCCAGACATATAAAGAATACCAGGCAGCAAAATCATCCTCAATGCACTGATCATCATCCCCAAGACCAACAGGAACTAGACACTTTCCACCTGCAACAACTTAGATAATGTAAAATAAATACACAACTTCCTACTACATTTCCACCTGTAAAACTAAATAATAAATAAATGACTAATGGTAAGATGGAGAGAAGTATTAATTAGGCAGCATAAGTGTAAAACAAAAGAGTATTGCTGAATGCTCAAAAATATTGAGATATTTTGTCATTCTCTTCAGTTAATAACCAGTAGATTAACACGCACTAGTAACAATAAGAAGACTCTATAAACTTTAGAAAGGAATAAAATTGACATTGACTTTACCTTGCTTGCAAAATTCTTCATCAAGTACCTTGCCTATCTGTTTCCAAAACAGTTTCATCAGATACATCACAACATGACATAAACAAAAACATATATATTCTCAGTTTTACCTTGTTAAAATGTTCATATTGGCGGTTACCCAGTCCAAATACACCATATCTTAACTGTTGAAGCCAGATGCCCCTCTCATTTTCCTAAATAGAAGAGAAAAGCCATCTCAATACCACAAGAAAAAGACACAGGGCAACAGAATTGATAGCAAAATGTACTTTGAATTGAGATCAACAGTATACTTTTAAATGAGCTACCAACCTCAGTAAACCATTTGTAGAATCTTGCTGCATTATCGGTAGGCTCTCCATCTCCATATCTACAAGTCAGTCTCAAATATGTTGAATGCACCATTCGTCCAAGAAAACCAAATACAATTTCATATTCAAACACATTGCCAGTAGAAGTAAGGGACTATCTTACGTGGCTACCATGAAGAATGCCAAAGTCTCTTTCTTCAGTTTTTCTTCATATTGTTCATCATCCATAGCATAATCATCCTAATCCAAATCATAAAGCACATCAAAAACCTAAGATTAAGTTCTAGCATTGCATGAGCAAATGATAAGTAACATGTTGATTTCCAACATACCATATCAACAACTTTGACAGCTGCTTTTTCATATCTTGCCTTGATTTCTTCTGCCAAAGCCTACAATATATAACTGTCCCGTCAAATATAGCAATTAAAAGTACGAACATTCTTTTTTCCTTTCATTCACCAAAAACAAGTAAGTTAGAGCCACCCCTTCAGTTGTAGCATCTTCAATATCACCATATAGCACAAATTTAATTCCTAGTTCATAGTTCATATGTTGTAATGGAAAGATTCCTATCTAACTCAAACTAAGGTTACATGCGAGATTGAGGTATTGTGGCTTGTGTTGTGACTTGAATGGAATCGCTAAATACAAAAATAAGCATAAAAGTGATTGGACCCCACTAGTAGTTGGCGTTTACTAAATGCACTACTGTTAGAACACCTTGCCAGATTTTTTCGAAAAGCAATAAAAAATCCCAAGTACCAAAACTGTGATTTTAATATTTTAATGGAATAATATCCCCTTGCTGAAATTAGAGTCAAAGGGTCATAAAACTATGCACATGGTAACACTCTTGAGCAATGAAGCCACCATAAAAAGTTCTCTCCCTCCTTTTGGAGATGATTCGATGAGCAAAAGTAAATAATACAAATTAATTTCTGTCCACCCTCCCTGTGCAATTAAGCTGTTATTGTCAGCTTAGAACTAACAAAGTTCATGTTTCATTAACAGCTACCAAGTGCTTTTGTTAACAACTAACTATGTTCATATTTCACTAACAGCTAACAGCTACCAACAGCAACCAAGTGCACATGGGGACACTATTGAGCAATGAAGCCACCATAAAATGCTCTCTCCTGCTTTCTGGAGATGTTCGATAACCATAAGTTAATAAAACAAATATTCATTTCTGACCTTTCCACTATCACAATGCAATTAAGCTGTTATTGTCTGCTTAGAACAAACGAAGTTCACGTTTCATTAACAGCTACCAAGTGCTTTTTCACCTAACGATTGGTAATCTTATTTCGAAGTCATTCATCACAAATTTCAAGTAACCATCAAAACTAAACATTCCAAATAAAAAATAACACGAAAATCCAATAACAAAATCATACGAAACACACAAAAGATCGTAACAACATCACCTTAGCAAACCCCTCAGCAGTTCCGGTCTGAGTTCCGAAAAATATAGTGACCTTAGTCTTGCCCGAAACAACATCGGCCTCTTCGTCCTCCTCCTTCACTGCCGACGCCTTAAGCGGAACCACCGGTTTCACTTCTTTACTGCTATCCGATGATTTCTTCCAAAACAGCACCAGCAACCCAATTACCACCGCAAGCGACGTCGTTGCAATCACGAAAACCGTGTCCGTCACTGAAGCTCCCAACGACACCCCCAGCACCGATTCCACGAGTTTGACCAAATCGTTACCCGAACCAGAACTCATCTTTGACTTTTACCCAGTTCGGGCAAACACGTAACGCAAATGTTTTGTTAAAAATATAAACCAAATGCAAATAATTGAGTCTCTAGAGAGAGAATCGTGGGGGGTTCTTCCTCTAGATTAAGGAAGGGAAGTAGTTGGCGTGAGCAGAGAAAGACCGAGACGGGGGCGGAGGAGAAACGGTGCGTCGTGTGTAGGTGGGGTGGGTGGGGACCTACTGGGGTGAAGTGACCAGAAAATTAAGGCCGCTATTCGAGAGCTTTTTCTTCTTAGTTTTAGTAAGCGGTGTTGGTTTGGTTTTAATTGACAATCACGGCACGTCTTTCGGGTGTGTTCTGTTTAGTAGTGTTAATTCCTGTCTTTTATTTCGAGAACTTTTTCTTCTTATTTTTAGTGTTTTTTGAGATGAAGTGCTGGTTTGGTTTTAATTGATTATTACTGGAAGTCTTTCCGGTGTGTTCTGTTCTGTAGTGTAGTGTTAATTCCCTGTCTTTCACCGGTAAATGGCAACAATTGGGTGTTAGACAAAACCCAAAAAAGAGTAGTTATTTTCACACACACATCCTTCGCTGAGGAACAATATATCACCGTAGCGTGCATTAAATTTAAAAAAAAAATTTAAATAAAATAATTTTATTATATTAAAATAATTAATGTGATGAAATATATTTTATTAATAAAAAATATATCTTATCAACACACATATTTTATCAATGAATAATATATTTTTATTTTTAAGTATATTAAATTGAGAAAAAAAATTTTTCATAAATAATTTTAT
>CP135549.1:1249785-1274849 GCA_032402905.1 Khaya senegalensis | reverse complement strand
TTTTATTATTATTTTAATAAATAAATAAATAAAAATTATATTGATTTCGAATATCGAATTCGGGAAAGTAAACACACCCCGGTTGTATCAATTATTAAAAAAATACGTTTCCCTTTTAATATCCCAAAAATAAACCCACACCGCATGCTTGTAGCCATTACACCCAGCCGGCAAGCCATTGGGGCCCACAACAGTCAGAGTCATGATTAATGACGACACTCTAACCATTCATCCTATGGGCCCCGGTCTCCATAGTAATCTCCCTGATGCAAAAGCATGCGATAATATCTCCATAATACAGAAATAGAAGTCGTGGACTTGTCGACACATTCTCTTTCTATCCAAAAATAATTTTTAATTTTTATGAAAAATATAATTCCAGTTTGGGCCTCTCCAAGGAAACACAAATGCTCCCTCTCAAATCTTAGCTATATTGAGGGTATTTCTTTTTCATTTTTATTTATTTATTTGTTTTTATTTTTATTTATTTGCATTTTTGTCTGTCTATCTGTGTGTCTGTCTATTCCGTATCTTTTATTTCCATTTTTGAAGCTTGTTCGAGCTCTAAACCAATTCAATTTCAGAGCTAGGGTTTTCAATCTTTATCGCTTCCAGAAAACCGACAACGATGATATTTCTTCGATAAAACGACAGGTATTAATTGACGGAGAAGTTAGGGTTTGCTATGGCGGCAGCAAATCCGCAGCCACTGCAAGCACGGCCGTTTGAGGAGCATCCGCGTGCACCGATACAGATCGAGGACGAAGATGTTGAGTACGAGGACTGTGACGGTATGAATGACGTGGACGAAGGAAACGTTAATTCTTTGAATATTATAAATAATAATGATAATAATAATAGCAATATTAGTCACAAGAGTTCTGTGGTTAACGTGGCGGAGCATGGAGTAGTAGTGGCGGCAGCTTCGAGGATGAGTGAACTTACGCTCTCTTTTGAAGGCGAGGTTTATGTGTTTCCTGCTGTTACTCCTGAAAAGGTATTATTTTCGAAATTTTTCTTGAGTATCTTCCATTTTTTTGTTAGCATTTCTGGTCATTTGACTAGTTTCAGTTTTCTGTTGAATTGCTGTTGATTATAGATTTTAAGTTGGTGGTTATTTCGAGTTTTGTGATTCTTGAGAGTGTTTACTGTCAATTTGGTTGTTTCTTATAGTTTTATGAGCTGTCTTTTTTAAGTATTTTAGTCGAACTTGAATTTTAAATGCATAATTTAATTCAGAATGATGTTTTCTAGTTTTCAAATTTGTTTGTATGTGTGCAAGAAGGGGTTTGAATTAATTTGTCTAATGTAGTTTGTTCGTTAATTCATGGTGGATTTGCATTTTATTAGGGGGAGGTTGATGGTTTTCATATGTGATTTTGGGTTTTGAACATGGTTATTGTTTAGTTTCTGGATTCTATTTTGGTTTGTGAAGAATGAGTTGCAACTAAATTTTGGTGATACTAGTACCTTTTTCTTAACTTTGATGAGTTGGTGTTTTTGATATTTATTTAAAGTTTTTGGCTTTTAGTATGCATTATTTCTTCGTCGTCTTCTTCATTTTTTTTAATTAAGAAAGGTAAATTCATCTGGTTTTTTTTGTTATGTTTGTGTAATGACTTTAGTTTTAGTTTGTTTGGTGTACTGGAAATGATGCAAAACTATCACTGAAGTGCTTCAGTTCAGGAAGCTGCATGACCTGCTTTCATTCCTTGATGTTATTACTAGAGCTATTCATATGGGTTTTATTACTAGTTAGGACATTTTATCAGGTACTATAGATTTCATATCCTTTTTTTCCCTCCCTCTTCCAGTCTGTGATTTTTTGGTTTGTTTCCATGCCCATTATTGATCGATATGATAATTTGCAATTAAGTTTTATGATAATTAGTTGGATTATTGCAATTAAGTTTTTAACCAACGGTATATTCCTTTTGTTTATAGCATTTGTCTTTAATCTATATTCGTTAGTGTCCAACTGGTCAAGTTTGTTGTGCACTGATTTACTACAGTTACTCTTGAAATGGGTTTGGTGGATTGGAGATGCTTTGAAGGTTTTCATCAGTTTGTTGGATTGTAACAATAGGTACAAGCAGTACTCTTGCTTTTGGGAGGACGGGATATACCTAGCGGTGTACCTACAAATGAAGTGCCTTATGATCAAAGTGGCAGGGTAATGCATGCAAATTTTGAAGTTATCTAGAGAATTTAATTGCGTCTTCAGCTTTTATGTTCATGTGTAATCTGCTAAATTCTATAGGGTGTTGGTGACACCCCAAAGCGCTCAAATCTTTCGAGACGAATAGCCTCCCTTGTTAGGTTCAGAGAAAAACGGAAGGAGAGATGTTTTGACAAGAAAATTAGGTACAGTGTACGGAAAGAGGTTGCACAGAGGTAAACTTTTTGTTTTAAGATATTCTAATTAATGCATTTCAATTTAACATTTGAGGAGGTCATGAGCATTGCTAGATCATTTAAGGTGCAAAAAATTCTAAAGCAGTAATAATAAGGTTGGTAGGTAAGGATTTCTTTATTTTTTGGTAGTTGAAAATCAGCCATTTCTTGAGTTATACTTTCTAAAGTCTCATAATGCTTGTGGTAGATTCTTGACTGAAAATAGTTAATTTAGAATTGATGCATCATTATTAATTGGTGTTGACTATAGTCTTAGTTGATAATTTTGATAATTCACCTTGAAACATTTATAGTTGTATGAAACCTACATTAATGTTTCACAAACTGTAGACTCCCTGTCCAGGATCATGTAGATCCCGTTCTAAACGTATTCAAAGTATATTCTTATAATAGTAATCAAGTTCTCTTTACACTGTAGGTTCTCTTTAAAGGAGTAGATAAGGAGTACATTAGTATTCCAGTGGTTTTATTTTTTGTCTCATAATATGATGTACTGATATGGAGTATGAGTTGATACGATTCTTTTTCCCATATTATCCTTTTAGGATGCATCGTAAGAATGGGCAGTTTGCATCTTTAAAAGAAAGTTCAAGCGCTTCACACTGGGATTCCTCACAAGGTGGGCTTCAAGATGACAGTCCTCGTCCAGAAACTGTGTGAGTTCTAAGTAATCTCTGGCATTACTGATTTTAGCATATGAAAATATTTATTATGATGAATTGTTTTCATGATGTTTTTCTGGTGTCATGATGCTGATTTATATTTCTGTTGTTATTTTTGCTAATGCTCTCCAGTGTCCGTCGATGCCAACATTGTGGTGTTAGTGAAAATAATACTCCTGCAATGCGACGTGGGCCAGCTGGACCAAGAACTTTATGTAATGCTTGTGGGCTTATGTGGGCAAATAAGGTTTGTTTAATTTGACTTCATAATCCTTATTGCTTTTCTGTTTATTCTATTTTTGGGTCTCTGGATGATAGTACGCTTCTGTGTGGGAAGTTTTTAATCAGTTCTGTGTATATTTTCTCTTCTTTAGGTAGACATATAGGAGATGCATATTAAGAATTATTTTTATCTGACCATTCCTTTAAATTGGGTGTGTTGGTATGATTGCTAATATCATGTAATTTTATTTTATTTTTTTATTTATCTTTTGTTGATACGTCATTTCCCTTCACCAGTTTGTTGGACATGCAGGGAACACTGAGAGACCTCAGTAAGGGAGGAAAGAATCTTTCCATGGACCAAATAGAACCTGTAAGTGCCTTAACTAGATCTGAGATGTTTTCTTTTTCTCATATCACTTTATTTTATGGGCTTAGATTTTAGTTTGGATCTATGACTTAGAAATCTTCTGTTTGTGTCCTTATAATTAGGTGGCTTCACTTTGCTCATCGCAAGCTTCATATTGCTTAATTTTTTATTGCTAAGTTTTAGATGAGGAATCTTCTGCACCAGAGGGCTCTGGCACATAAATTTATTATTTTCTCAAATTTTAGTTCTTGTTTCGATTCTTCTCTTGATTTTGCTACTTTTGACGTAATTGGTTAAATTACTGATATTAATGGAATTTACAGGAAACCCCAATGGATGTCAAGCCCTCAATTATGGAAGGAGACCTCTCTGGCAATCAGGATGAGCATGTAACATTCTTCTTACCCATTAAAACTTCCTTTTGAGTGATTGGCAAGGCTTCTCTTCTAAGTTGTAGTTATGGCAATCCAGGGAACGCCTGAAGATCCTTCTAAGGCTATTGATGAACGATCCAATAATCTTTCCGTAGACCCAGATGAAGAAGTATGTTTCAATTCGTCAATAGCATGCTAATTAATGTATTCTGTTTCTTTTTGTCTTGCTTGTGCTGTGTAAGATTAGAACAGTTAAGTTTAGTCAATTGTTATCATAGGATTATGACTGATATCCACCATGTTCAGTTATTCATTCAATAGATTGGCACCTAAGCATATTGTAAAAACTATTCAAATCACTATTCATGTGGTGATATGTTCTCCTGTTCTACTTGAGCTTAGATTGGTGACTCGAGGAGGGTTGAGTGAGCAGATTTGGTCGAGAGCATTTGGAATGTACATTTGGTAAAGAGAGAGAGAGAGAGAGAGAGAGAGAGAGAGCATTATAGTTTGATGTTAACTAATTTGTTACATGTCACTTGAGGTTAATTCTGAATCTTTGAACTTCAAAAGGGTTTTATGATTTGGTGGCTGGTTCCTAAATTCAATTTTAGAAACTATAATTCCATATAGTTTTGATGGATTTGCAACAGTGGATTCACTGGGTCTCCTGTTCAAGTTATCATTTTTCAAGCAATATATGGTGGATCCTCCCAAATGTGTCAACCTGCAGATATATTCCAACTTGCCTCCCACTTATATTGATTAGATTTCTAAGGTGCCATATATTGGGCTTCTTATTTTAATGGGATTAGTGATCAGATAATTTTACTTGGAATAGGTAATTTGCAGCAGCGGTATCAGTTTGTTTTTAATGAAGCAATTTATTGAACATATTGAGGAAATTGACATCATGATTTGCAATACTGTCATTGCAGTTGCAAGAGCAATATTTTCATTTCTATTGGGAAGATACTTGGTTTTTTGGTAACTTGTGTTTCTGCATGGTGCAGGATATGCATGGAACTGCTGAAAACCTCACACATACTATGCCAATGGGACTTGTCCATTCCTCAGCTGATGATGAGGAGCAGGTAAACCATCTATTTCAAAACCTATTAAGATGACATGCCTATTTGTATCATGGCTCTGCTGTGAATTCTTGTGTCCCAACATATAGAATTGCACCATATTACCATAATATTCCCTCCCAAAAAGAATATTGCCTACAATCCTCTTTCTTCCCATGTCCCCTGGCCCTGCCTCTGTCCAGGTTTATTTGTCTACCATACTGTTTTACACAGTTAGATTGATATGAAATATCTCATGTTAATAGTTCTGGAATTTGCAGGAACCATTGGTTGAGCTAGCTAATCCTTCAGACACAGATATTGACATTCCTTCTAATTTTGATTAGAAGGTGACAGGTTTAGTTAGTTCCGATAATGGGAATTGTGTCTAGATAGACTTGTTCATTTTAATTTCTCTCACATCTTTGCTACATACAGGATGAAGTCGCTGATCCTTGTAAGGAGGCATAAGTAGCAATTTGTGGATTGTTATGACTTAAATCAGCCATGACATTTAATTTACGTACAACAATGATCTCTTAACCACAGAAGACGATCTGCTGCTTCCAGCTGACCTCATATAATCTGCAGATGTTTGTTGTTGATATAAGTGTTAGATCTGTTGTATATTGTTATGAGATGTGCCTGAGTGCTTATTCCAATCAATAGTATGTGAATCAGTTGCTATCTCCCGCCAAGGCAGCAATTTAACGCTGTCTTGCCCATGCCATCTGTTAATATGAAACCGGGTGACAAATGTGCTTTTGTTGTTCGGGCCTCGAGATGCAGCATAGCTGGACAAAACATGGTGGTTGATCGGATAATTTTGATGCCAAAGTACGTTGTTTTATAACATCAGACTCATGCATATTGTTCGGGCTCGTCAGCGATGACATCATTGCAGTGCATGCTGTCGTTGCTTGCATCGTTTGATGAGTGAATGAGTGGTTAAGTTATGCATCCATTTCTCGACAGTTGAGAACTACCGTTGTCGGCCTTCACAATAATAACAAAAAGATTTTCGGGAGGTCAACATTGTCCTCGTCAAGAGAGACAATAACGAATGTCAACAAAACTCAACGGTTCATGAACGAAAGGGAAAAACAAAAGGCACAGATATCTCCATTTATTAATTTTGACTAAGAGATCGTAGATTTTTTAGGAGAGATAAGGCTAGGAAGGTGAAGCTCTGCATTTTCTTTATTTTGTTCGTATACCTTTGAACGTATGAACAAAATTATGAGATCTGGTAGCTCTCGTATATTATATTCGGAGCCTGTATATTCTACTGAACTTTACAGCTTAACTGTTCGGCGTAGAAACCAGTGGCTCCTACATAGGACAAGGGAGAGCGCCATGGACTCTGGATGGTGGGCTCACGTTATCTGTCCCTTCATCCTCTAAACTACATTTTTTCCCCGTGATTGTGTCCTGCTGCCAGCTTGCTTTTATTTGATGATATAACTCGTCTAACATGTACCTTTTCGCGAGATAGCATAAAAGTCGGAAAGGACTGGGAACCATGCTGTGTGCGTCCTCAACTGAATGCCTTAAAAAAAATCGAATAGAGATGCTTTTTCTACTCGATAAAATCCTCGTAAGGTGAGGATCCACTGGAAGAATCACTTTCGTAGGGAGTGGTTTCCCTTGGAGATGATGGAAGTGAGTCTCTCTGCTGGGAGGATGAACCTGACAATGGAAATATTGATCAGTCTCAGTTCGACTGTTGGATATTAATGAACAAACCCGTTTGCTGACGGCAAAGGTCAAAGCAACAAACCTTTCTGTCTTGTCCGGAATTTTTTTGTATGTCGCCTAATAAGCTTTTTGGCTTTTGTTATGGTGAGTTGCCTAGCAAAGGGTGAGAATTCGGCTTCACTTTCACTCCATTCACCATGAAAATCATTATCTGCTTCGCCCCTCATGGTCCGGAGCACAAATGCTTTAGCCTTGCGACGTTGAGTATTGAACAGTCCCCTGATGGAGGTTACAAATCCATCACCGGCTCCATCACTGGGTCGCTTTAGAAAGGTTATTGGGTACTGATCAGCTTTCCCCGACTGACCTTGCTCATTGTCACTCAAATTAAGGTCGCTGTCAGGAACAGTAGCTCCACCAGGTTCCCGTTGAGTATGTGTTTTGTCTTTGAATTTCTTACCCTACAAAATAAGGAAAAATATGAAAGTGGGCTCAATACAGTAACGGTCTATGGGACCATACCTCTTCTTGCCAGTCAGGTATTTCTAGAAATTCCAGATCTTTCCGAGCCTTAGTCAATGAACGAAAACCTTAGCCACAGTTGACAATAAACTTCCTATGGTTCTATATTAAGGATCATAGCTTTTATCTTTACTATTAAAAATTATGAGATATACCCTTTTCGAACCCCTGTGTTTTTTCGCCCACTTCTTGGGTGTACTGCTCAAGTGTAAACAGAAAAGGAGCAGCCCAAGCCCAAGAGAAGGCTTGATTACAATCTCAGATCTCAAGTAGAGCACAAAGACAATTTACCAACTAAATTAGCCAACAGCTTATGAACCTCTGTCATAACAGAGCCAAAATGAGCAAAACTCATGTTGCCAGAAATGAATGCAAGGTACAGGTGGAACAGAAATTCAACCTCAAAATGAAAAATGATCCCACATTTCTTAGTAATGAAATATTTGAAAGCTTATCAATAAATAATCTTACCTGCATTCCAGTCACCGACTTTAAAACTCCCCAGATGATATGTTTCTTAACTCGCGAGAAGAGTCTCCTCCAAGTTCCAGTGAACTCGACACGATGAAATGTATCCATCAGCAACTTAAGATCATTCACAACAAATCTTGATCCTTCATAAGTAACCAGTAGCTCAACCTACAAGAGTAATGTAACATCTACTTGTAAAACCTGAAACATTGCATTATATTACCATCATAGATCATTGTTTGACTCAGCCAACCTGACTTATCTTGATGTTGTGAAATTCCCTCATTCTTCGAGGCCTAGATCTTTTCTCTTCTTGCACTTTTCCAGCCTTTCTCTCTTCGTGAGATGACCGACCAGGCTTTACAGTCTTGGAGTCTTTCAGTTTGCTTTTAGACGTTTCATCTTGTTGCTCAAGAGAACCAAGTGACCCACTGCAAGAGTGAACCTGCAGGACTAGTTCATTAGCGACAGATTCTGCCACAGTCTCCTCCCAACTTCTGTCAAAAGAAGAAGTTCTTCTTAACTCTGGTGCTGAATCATGAGAAGCATTTGTCTTCAAGTTTTCCATCTTTGATGTCTGCACATAGTTTTCAATTGAGCTTGGTAAAAGCAGCATGTTAAGACAAACAGACTATATGTGTGTGTGTGTGGTGGGGCACTTAAGCTTAATTAAGGAAATTAACTGTTGAGACAAACAGACTGTATATATGTGAGTGTATGTAAAAAGATAACAGTTTTTATTTGGTGGGCCACTTCAGTTTAATTAGGGAAAGCACCAAGCTTATGTGGATGCTAAAGTGGGGAAGGAAGTCTGCAACTTTTGCATGAAAGTCAAATTTTAAAACACATATTGAGATTCTTAAAATCTGCCATACAGGCTTCCCAAGAATGATTATTGATTAGGATAAATTAATGATTTGCATCAAGAGCCACAGGATAGAAAAACTCAGGTAACTCCCTACCAGCGAATCAGCAAGAGAGGTGGATGGTACTGTAGAGGCACTTTGTTTGGATAAGGCTTCGGACTCTTTTGTTAATTGATTGCCTGAGGTAGAAGCTTCGTTCATCAACAAGCCTTTCTTACCACGTCTGCCACCAGCAGTTGTTGAAACCTTCCAAAATTCCTGCATATCATTGACATAGAACATCAGCTGCCTTAGCAGTGCACTTACCATTTAGTCTTGGCTTCAGAAATTTGAAATGATTGCAGCCACCAAATACCTGTCGCCGTTGCAAATCCTGCTCTTCTTCTGGGAAGAAATACTCCCACATCATTCTGTACATTGTCTCCGTCAAATGGATCTTGAGAGGGTAAATTTCCACCTACAGTTTTAGATAAAGGCTCATGTTAATGAAATGACAACTAGTTTCAAAAATTTGAGATCAAATTAGTATGAAGATGTGAAAATGCTCTATTTTCAACAGATACTTTACAGTAGGTTGGTTTGACTTAAAATGATTTATCTATTACAAATAATAAGTTTTGTTTGCAGCTATATAAATAATGGAGTAGCACTGCCCAGTATTTAAAAGGCATCTCCACTTACTCTATCAAAATAGATCTTATCAATAACCACATAATACTAAATAATAATCATAGTGGAAAACTTAGATCATATATGACGATGATTTATTTAAAAGAAAACAAGCAAATATGTATATTTATACTAAATAATAATAAAGTACCTGGAAAAGTTCAAGAGGAGAGTTTCCATCTTTTGGAGCTCCCTGTTTTGTATCTACACGAAGCATGACTTTTCTGCAGGAAATGAATATGTATATTTATATTTTTAGTGACTTATAATCCAAATAATTAGAAAACTGATAAGACGGAAAAACTTATGAGTATTTGAAAGGCAGCTCCTACCCCTTTATATGATTTAATGAACAATTAACAGTGTTAAATAAAAGTTCAATTTCCAAAATCCATCCTCTTAGAAAACCTATATTCTTCATATGTTTAGTGTCTAATCCCTTCAGTACACTGTGGTATCACTTTATCTCATAATTAATCAAGTATGAAAGCATGCAGTACAACACACTCAACCATATAAGAATGCAGCAAGTCATTGCATCAGACCATTGTCACTCGTATATGGCTGCATATATGAGCAATACCACAAAAATTATAAAAAGAGAAATAATATGCCCAACTCAATTTTTACCAATTTGGCTGATATTGAACTAGGTAAAATGAAATAATAACTATTTTTATTAATTTTTTATAGTCACCGGGATTACCGTTTGTCCTTTGTATATTTTTCAACATAAACTAAAAGGATTCACTTTTCTAACAGAATTAGTCAACGCCATTTGAGTCAGTAGTTCTAATTTCCCCAAAGAATAGAAATAAGATATATTGGTTAAATATGAGACTCAATAAACCCCAAAAAAATACCCAAAACATGTATAGGAGTATCAAGTTCAGCTTGAGCTTGCATCACACTTGATTATGCCAACAACTATCCAAACTCAAGCTAGGCTCAGTGTGAAGAAAAATAACCACCATAAGCACCATGCACAAGTAAATGGCAAAGTAATTTAAGTTTAAATAAAAATGTAATAACTAATCATGTAGGACGGTGGAAAAAAACATGTAAACGCCAGCAAGTACAACAAACAAGCAGGAAAAAATGCATACTTTCCCCATTCTGGTGGAGGATTCCATGCCGATAAAAGCATATCAGATTTGGCATTAGGCAAGCAGTTTCTCACAACAAAGTACTTTGTTGTAAACTTAGCAACGCCAACATCTTTGTAATCCCGGTCAAAATCATATATCTGTAAGATTATTAAGAAAGTATAAAAGTAGTCAGTCATCCTCACAAAATAAAATGGTACAAAGAGACTATAGTTGGAGTATCATAAAACTGGTAGAATGAGTAATTTTAGCTTTTCATATTGACAATGTTTGAAAAATTTTAAGTATTAACCAAATCAACTGCTACATGGTGACCATAAATGTATTTTGTCAATTCAATTAGAATGTTAAGTACAAACAACAACAGAATAAGCTAAGTACGTTCAGACACTCACCATGTCATTTATCTCAGCCTCAGCAAAGAATTTCCCATCTATGAGCATGCCCCAAACAACTTTGTTAATTTGCAAAGAAATTCGCATAGCATAAGATGGACTTTTGCTCTTCTCCTCCATCATTCTCAGCTGAGCAGCTTTCTGCATTGCCGACCTTAAAGATGCAGATGCTGCTTTCCGAGCTTTTTGTGCATTTACAAGCTCTTTCTTTAGTGCTTGTATCTGAGAGGCAAAGTGAACATTATCTATGCGCTATTACACTAAAAAATTTATTATTCATAGGTGCAAAACACATGAATTTTCTTTTTTATATGAGCACAATCTACATATGAAAAAAGATGAGAACAAACAGCTTAAAAATAGCAACCTACCTACATAAAAAAGCCAGTATAAAAACATGAAACACAATAAAGGAGAGAGACCAATGAGATAATATCTACACCACAAATGCAGTACATAGAATTTTGATGAAACATCATTATCTATATATCATGCTAGAGATCTGCGTGCCTGAGTAATGAGCAATCTCAATTAGCAAGTGACTTAAGTTGTTCTGCTAAAGAAAGGGTTTGGCCAAACAGGAGTTTGTTTCTCCATTCCTTCATTATTGTAAAATGGAGGCTTCATTCTAACTTTATTGAAAAAAGGACACATATCTCCATCAATTGCTATCCTTCCCTAAGCAATTTGATTTGAAATGGAAAGCAAACTCTTGAACATGGGAGTAAAAAGAACAGTCAAGGACATTGTATACATAACATAAGATATATTTCATATGCCACAAGCTGACAGTCAGTGAAGTTGGATGTTCTCATGTAACCATCCAAACAACAGCAACACAAATACTACTTCAGGGCATGCAAAATCAATCACCCTTCTAAACATAGGCATAGTCAAGATTTCCAATTCAGTTCCTCTCTAATCACATCTTTCCACAGAGATAAACATTAGCAGCAAAGTATAATACAAAAGTCTGCTGCAAATCACTACATTTTTTTGTGCAGACTCAACCCTTAAGTTTTTTTTTTTTTTTTTTAAATTTTGGGCCTCTAATGGAAAGATCAATATAATCTATACAAAAGATTTAAGGAAGACAGCTCTCAACCCTTAAGTTTTTATAATTTTGGGCCTCTAATGGGAATGATCATTATAATTTATACAACAGATTTAAGGAAAACATCTCTCAACCCTCAAGTTTTTATAATTTTGGGGCCTATAATAGAAAGATTGTTATCATTTATACAACATATTTAAGGAAGCCAACTCTCCAAACATGGATACCAACAATATTAATAAAGTACCACTATCATCATGAAATATTAGAAATATCAACTGGAAGGTCTGTTCCTTACCAGTGTTGATCTCCCACCAGTTACTATCCACAAGTCGCCTTCTTTTTCAGGATGGAGATCTCCTGAAGTATTACAAGATAGAGACAATTTCCCAATGTCATGAAGGATCAACTTCTTCTCTTGCTCTTTCTCTTCTAGGTTAATTTTTGCAAGTTCTACCTCTACAACACCATCAGGAACTAAGTCATCTGCCTCCTCTTCAACATCATCATCATCATCAGCAAGATATAGACTACTCTTTCGAGGCCTGAATCACAAGCATTTTGCATCAAACACATCAATATCTTTTAATGCTTATACCACATGTTTAATTCACATATTGTTTAGATAAGAGGTACATTCATTAAAAAACATTACCAACATCAGGAACAAATATGTAAAGAACAAGTGAAAAGACAGCAGTTTTTGGTTTACTAATAGCAAAGCCACCCTTTGGCTGGCACGCACTCCCTCAATTATGAGGGAGTGGGTTCAAGTCCTCCTAAGTGGGAGGTAGACCTGTCCTTCTGTGGGAGTAAATGTAGTCATTTTTGGACATAGAATTCTAGGACTGTTATCTAGAAGAATTAATACATGCAGATCCCAGGAGATATCTGACTAAGATATGTCATCTTTCACAAAAAAAGGAAAAAGGAAAAAGAAAAAGAAAAAAGAAAAATCAGTCATTCAGATATGATTAAGATACACCAGCTCAGTTCATCGCTAATCTAGAATGTGATCAATGGTTAAGAAGTGACATCAAGCAGAGTAAAGACTAAATCTCAGCTGCTGCCTGGTGTAACATTTAACAGATGAAGGAACTAGCAACACTAAATACAGATAGGTCAAAAGAAGAAAAACTCGTAAAAAGAGTATTCTAATAGTTTAAAATTTCTAATATTTGATACAGAAAGAAGAGAAATGAAGAAAAAAGAAATATGCAAATCTCACTTGGGAAGTCGTGCAAAAAGAAGATTGGTCAACACATCAAGCATAACCTGGAACTGACGGGATGTCATTGTTGCCGTTATATTATGAGAATTGAAAGTCAGCTCCTTTAAGGGCTTCACCTGCATCAGAATATAACATAAGGAAGCTAAATTTTTAAAGAGCATACAAACACATTCAAGGAACAAAACATCAATGTTTTAGAAAATATATATATGGGTGGGTGTCTAGAGTGTGAACATGGGTGAAATGCTAATGGGTAAAGTCATCTAAATAAACTATTCAATGAATGCCAAGGAAATGCTAGTATTACCTTCAGGTCTGGAGTTCCACCTTTGTGCCTTGTATATCGAAAATACATATCACAAGGCATAAACACTCTTTCAAGTAATGCACCAGTGCGCTTCACTTTTGGAGAGCTTCTACGAATTTTAGGAAGCCACTGCAGTCCAGCCCCTGGATCAACATCGGTTGGTGCCACATGTGCCTGAACATGCTCCAACATCACAGACAGCTCCATGCGTTTCCATGTCATCTCAGGTCCACATTCAGGAATATGAACGTTTCCTGTACCAAGTGCTTGTTCAATCATCTCATATCCAACACGAAGGACTGAATGAAATGAGCGGGCCAAAACACGGCCACTCACAGCAGCAAGCAGAAATCTTCCCTGGTAATTATAGAGTCATAAAACAAGCATGAATTTTGCTCATCATTGTTATAAAATTGATAAGAAAATGAAACTATGAAAGATTTACATAAATATTATCAAATCTGTACTTCAAAACACTGCACTAGACTTTACTTTTTTTCTTACCAGGGGAAAAACTACTGAATGCAGGAGGATTGGCATAAATAAAGAGGAAATTCAGGGCAAGAAGAACATTAATTTTCAGGAGGATTTCATAAATATTATTGAGTTAAATGATGTATCCAATTTATCAATTGTTGAGGAGACTTTGTTTTCAGAATTTCAAAATATATGCCAAGTTCTAAACAGCAAGCATGCACAGTCAACGTAGAACCTCTTCAATCTTTAATATTTTTGCAAGACATAATTGTACTCCATACAGGATTACCTTTTAAATATTTGCGGGTATTTCCCTGACTAGTTCTTATTTTGTTTCAAAATATATGCTGTTTACAGAAAGCACATAAACTTCAAACATATTTTAAGCATTCTGATATGAAGTTTGATTAACATGGAAGGGGAAAATTAGAAGACAGAGACAAAGGTAAAGTAGATTGCATTTGAAAAAATAAAAAATTAAAGCAGCCAGAGAGAGGACAGCAAAAGAATTGATAATTTCAAGATTTAACTGTCAACCAACCAAAAAATAAGGCAAAATAAAAAAAAAAAAAGCCAACCTCCACCAAAAAACAAAAAGAAATCATGATTAATTAATGTCCTTTTTCCTCCAGTCAGGAAAATTTAAGGAAAAAAGTTAATTTCACTGCTGAAGTATCCATTAGAACTTACATTAGCCTCTTCCGAGTGAAGATTGAATTGTGGCTCAATAACATTGACCATGAAATGACGAGTCCCATCCTCCTCAAAGTCATTGCTCTTTTCACTTTTTGCTGGTAATTAAGCAAAAGAAAAACATCTAAGCTGAAATAAATGCTCTTATAAAACATGCTTGACATTGTGATGTTATATCTAGCAGAAGTAAGTTTTAATATGCATGCTTTCATTCTGAGAGACCTCTATAAACAATATACACCATGCTAAAATTGCAAAGGTGTTTTGAAGACATACCCACTGTAGCAGATGATGAGCTCTCCTTTGTAACCGACTGTGATGGAGATGAAAGCTGTCCTGAAGTCTCACCATGCGGAGTGGAAAGGACACCATGGCTTGTAGAAAGGGGCTTGGAAGATGTATCATCTTGAAGTATTTCAGTTCCGTCATGTTTCTGTTTCTCCTCAAGTAATTTCCTCTGTGCATACTGCCGAGAAGGAGAAGGCTTTGAAGGTTCAAATGCTTTGGATATCCCACCAACCCAGGACCAAACAGCATCTCTGTTCTCTATAGTCCACAAAAGCTTAAGGCCATACACAAAAACACGCTGACAATTGTCAGCTATTACCACATTGTATCCATCATCATCACTTGGGTCAGATCGTATGTGTTCATCACTCTCACTGCCATTCTCAAACTCAGACCTCACATACGTCATCTCAAGATTTCTTCTCCCAGCCTCTTGCCATGCCAATAACCTTGCAGGGTCTGCCTTCGGGGCCTGCCTTCTGATCGTAAAATAGTCAGATGATAATAAAAATCCATCATCACGGTGTTTTTCTGTGCAACCATTCATAAAATTGTGTTTTTCACTAGGAACTCTATCAATGGGTGCAGACTTAGAACTCTTCCTTGTCATTTGAACTACTTTTGCAACAGTGGTACAATCTTCCTTATTTTTAAAAACCTTAGGGACATGAAGGTCAAGACCATGGTAAACAAGATCGAGAGGATCACGCCTGCATTCAAAAGTATATTTTTGCTTCCCACGACTATAACAAATTTCATACTTCAGCTTTGTCATATTAAAGGTCAGTCCTTTGGCTGGATCATCATCATCTAATGGCACATGCTTTATACAGATAGGAGTGACATCTATGCGAAGCATAAACTCTGTCATCACCTTGTCCAGTGACAGATTGCCTGATCTGACAAATCTTGGAACTCCAAAACGAGGCCACCTAGAGAAGGTACGCAATTTGTGTGGAGGAATATAATTCATATTCCAGAATTTGTTTAACCAAGCTAAATCATGAGGACCAACATTCATTTTTGGTGAAGCTATTGGAACATTCTCACTCTTATAAGGTGGATCGTAGACAGTTCCATCTACAATATTGCTATCTTCCATGGATGCAGATGGGGGCACTTTCTCACATGCAGGAAGAGAGGGTCTAAGAGAAAAATTCCACCGCAGGGATAGAGAAGTAGATCTGAAGGGGTCAAAAACTTTTTCACGAGGTTTGCCTTCAACAGGGAGTGCAAATAAATAATGATTCAAAGGACTGCCAGAATCACATTCCCAATCTATTGTAACTTCAAGAGTAAAGATTGGGGCTTCAAGTAATGCACCAGAGATGCCAGTTGGAAGCTTTAAGCTTCGACTCTTAACCAAACTCTCTAAACTACTCACAAAAATCTTAAAGTCCTCTGCAGAAACAAGAACACGGCCATCTGACTGCTGAATCTTCATTGATGCTGACACAATTTGAAGTTTATCAAGCTTTTCATAAGGATCAGTAGTTGCAAGAATGTTCCATCTAGTTTCAGAGAAGTGTAAGGTGATATTTCCATGACTGTAATTTCTCATATCATCCCACCATGGCAAATTCTTTTCTTTCTTCGGTGGCAGAATTAGTTGACCTGGATTCATAACACTTAAATTAGCCCTACGAAGAGCTACAGTAAATGCATAGCTCACATCAGCGAAAGCTGGTTCATGTCCCACTCCAAAGGTCACTTCTCCTTTCTCAAAATATAGGGGCAAATCTGAGTATGTTTTCATTGGTGGGGTAGTGCCACTTGCTGAACGAAGCATGCAGACCTTCCTCCATCTTCCAATGAAGACATCTTGGTAAATTTGGGGCTGAAAGCAAGTTGCCTGCTTCCAACAAAGAACAGTTACAATCCGTAGAACATACAAATGAGCCCAAATGTTGAGGCATTATAGAATAGATAGCAATGGAAAACAACAAAGTGAGAGAAACAAACAAAGTACAAGGTGATTTGTTTTCACAGAATATTATTCAACCAGCTGTACATGCTTAGTTAAGATTCAAAGAATTCTTCTCTTTTTTAAGCTTACAACAATTTGATAAAAAGAAACAAATCTATTAGTCCTAAATATTTCTAAAAAGGCATTTATAAGAGGAACCTTTAGGTTTTAGGATATGGACTTCCCGGCAATTGTAAGTAATCTTGTCAAAGGTTTTATTGGTCATATAAACTTCAACCTATTATTAGTCTAATAAGAAACAACACTTGATTCATATTAAACAGAACTCAAAATACATAAGCTGTCCACAAAAAAAAAAAAAAAAAAAAAAAAGGATCAGCCAGGACGGAACATCAAATCTATACAAAATTAAACTATCCACTCAATTTCAGAAGACAAACAGTATAAACTCACTCTACAAATCTCCAAAAGCAAAAATCTGGATAAAACTTCAACCTATTACCGGAATAATTTTAGACTTTATCTAAACAATGCATCAGAATATCACAATCAACATACATAAAAGGAACTATTAAAAAGTTCTGATACGAGGGAGGGAAGCAGAGAGAGGAGGACAGCTTTGAATGTTACCTGTTGTGCTAGCACAAGATGACCTTCACATTTACCAGATGTTGCAGAAAAAAGAGGTAATGTGTAATTTCTTAAATGAACCACTAGGGTGCCTGTATTCAAGAGAATATTACTACCATATAGCCGAGAGAATGGTATATTATTTTCACGACAAACAGGATCCAGCTTCTTTAGAAGCTCTACCATCCCAGAATCTCCACCATCAATCCCTGTCAAGCTTACATCTAACTCTGTAGCAATAACGGAAAGAAGAGACGTTCTGTTAATGCTAGGCTTAAAACCAGCCTGAAACCCTTCCCTACAGGCACCCGAACCTCCTGCTGGTGCTAGATTTTGGCATGCCTCATAATAGGAACGGAATGACCTTTTATAAATTTCTTCTTGCACTTTGTTAATTGCTGAAGGATCATGTACGTCAATCTCAACTCCATCATAGTAAACCTTTTTCTCAGGAGCAGAATCATTCATTTCAGAAGACTTTGGGGATTGTTTGGCTTTAGAAATAAATTCCTCAAGAAATTTTAACCTGACAGCTAAGTCTATGGCTTCATTCTTCATCAACTGATAATGTTCATCAAGCCAACCTTGCATTGGTTCTTCCTCAATATCAGCAGTTAGCTTGCGAATACAAAACTTCAAACAACCAAACTTCACAGAACTAGGCCTTTTAGGTTTTGAGCTTTCATTCTTCACTGGAAATATAAGCTTAGTTTTTGCAGCAATTACAAGCTTCAAACCTCGCAGCATATCCTCAACAGCATCATTAATGGCACGCAACTGCACCCTATATGGCATGCAAATATGAACATCAAGTCCTTGAATTACCCAATCCCAGGTGGTGACTGCTGGTACATTTCCATCTGGTGAACAAGTTGAAACACTAGGAATATGAGAAATTTGCATCCTACCACTTTTCAATAGTCTGGCCCCATTTAAACTAAGAATAAGTCCTTCAAGAAGCACTCCTATACGAGCATTCTCAGAGAAAATTGATTGAACCTGAACCATTGCATCAACCCCATCTCCAACTCCAGCATATATGCTAAGCATTTCCACATCAACAGCAAATATGGATTCCTTCTTCTTGTGCTTGTCAAGATGACCTGATTCGGTGGTAGCTTCTTTCTTCTGTACTTCATCTCTTACACTAGAGACATCTTCCTTATATCCATTACCAAGTCCCTGAATTTTTTGATTGTGCACCAGTAACTTCAACCGCAGCACTAATTCAAACAGTGCCAGATGCAAATCAGGTTCCCACCGGACAGTAATATCAGTAGCACTGAACAGAGAGCACACAGAGATCTCCTTGAGACCACCAGAGCGCCGTACGAATTTCGCATTCTGCATGTCAAATAATACCACTTTAGTACCAGCCTCATTTTCATCCAAATGTTCTTCATAGATAGATCTAGCTCTTTCAAGTTCCATCTGTGTAGACTGCTTTTCCTTGTTCACACACAAACTAAAATGGAAGATATCAAGAGAAACAGAGTATCTCAACTTCTGGGATTCATCAGAAACAGTGGAAAAGATGTTTGCAGTACGTGGTGTACCATCAGCTGAGATATTAATTACAACTCGACCACCCTGTGATCCATAATTTACGCGCTTGGGATCTGCAACAACAGCGTTGTCCAAGCCTGTGTCACCAACAAAATTTACAAAACAGCGTTCAAGATTAAATTTCAGGAGACGAGTTCCTTTCACAGATGATTTAGATGCATGCCCTACTCGGCTCTGAGTTGTTCGTTTACTGGAAGCAGATAGACTCTTGAAGAGAGCTTGAAAGGACATAGCAGTTACAATAAGTGACTCAACATATTTGAAAGTGAAATAAATGCCCATGCCAGTCACATCAACAGAGAGGACCAATTTAGATTTAAGACCATTTTCTTCAGACGATTCAATGTCCTTTTTTCCCCAGTCCAGACTAAGCTTTGCTATATGCATTAAGGAACCTGAGTTAGACTCTACACCAAAAAGGCCTTCTTTCACTGATTCTTGATATTCATCTGCCATGTGCAAATTCAGCTCACCAAGTTCCATGTGCACTGCAGTTCCTGTACTTGAAATGTTATTTGCAAATACATGTGATGATTGTGAGCAACCCTGCAACACGTAAATGAAGATTTAAACACTGATCATAGCTCAGAAGTCAGACAAAAGAATAAAGGCAGACAATGTGGATGACCACTTAATTAACAGAGTAATTTAAAAGAGACATAGATTTGTGCTATAAATATTTCAAAGAAGAGGACTTTTAGATAATACATACACATTAGCATAGGCTATTCTTTTACTTGTTTTCTCTTCCTCCATCCCACTGTCCTCGTAATATATCTATATTGGAGGAGCTAGTTTTAAGCATCAAATAAAATGTTAAAAGTTTCCCACTGCCAGGAATTTGGATATTTAAAATTTAAAAAATTTGCATTTTCAAGTCGAACTATGCCATTTATTAGCTGCTAGCTATCTTTATGAGCTAAATTAATGGTTATAAACAAAATTATTCCTTCTCTTATATTCAATTAACAACCACCAATATGGTGTCCATCATGTCCTAATCATCACATTCAGTATAAAACACAATTGGTTTAGATTATTTTATACCCAGAAAATATAGATAAAAAAAATCCTGCAACCATGGAACATTAGCGCAAACAATATGTCAGATAAAAGACTCAGCCACTTCCTTGTAAGCCAAAATAATACAAAAGAGTTACATTGATAAGCACAACACTTACGTGATACAATGGAGAACCGCTGATACTATGTAGCACAATAGTCATCTCAGGAGCTGAGACAGTGCATGTCCATAAGACAACTTTGGATTCAGTTGATTGTGGCTTTTCTATAGTAGAAGTTTCCTCTCGAAGCACCATTCTTTTCTTTTTTGACAAGTGGAGGCGCAACCATGGTTTTAATCTACACATTATAATGTTGCACTGAGTACCTCCTAGCTTAACATCAATTTCAGCTCTAATAGGCGAGATTGGCTGAAGGCAAAGGCATCCAAAGAATAATAATAAACAAAAGAAAACATAAGTCAATAAAATGACAAAAAAATAGATGTGCTGATAAAAGCATTTTATCAAGTTCATATGCATTTTAAAAAGAAGTTAAAAGAAACTTGAAACAGTAAGGAGAACACAATAATTTGTTAGGGACACTCAAAACAAACATAAGAATTTTAATAAGTGGATACTAGAAGCATTGCAAATACAATGTTGGTTGAATAAACATGAAGGTTAAACAAAACTACTTCCTTTCAATACAAAAGTAATAATACTCATCCTCTCCAATATTTCTGGAAGTTATGAGACAAGAATTCCAATGAGATCTTCAACCAGTTCAACATATAGGCCAAAGTTCCTCCAAAGATTGAAGTTTTTTGCTTGGGCAGTAGCTTTAGGAAATATAAATACAACTGATGTATTGCAAAGAATGTACCCAAGCAAAGGCTTTTCTCCATCTGGTTTGTCTTTTGTAGGAAAATTGATGAGAAGCAAAGCTCATTTTCCTGCACTGCCCATTTGCATCTCCCTTGTGGGCTATTCGTTGTGGAAGTTAAGATTTGCTTGGCTGCTCCAAGATCTTGTGAAGATTTTCTTATGGAGAATTTGTGTGCTTTTGCCAATGGAAAGAAAGCCAAAATGTTGTGGAAGTGTGCTATCTTAGCCTTGTTGTGGGTTATATGGCAAGAGAAAAACCAACACATTTTTGAAGTTGAGAAAGGGGAAGAAACCAGTACCTCTTGGGGAAAGATTCTATTACTTGCTTCTCTTTGGTCCTCTACTTCAAAGGACTTTCAAGACTTTTCCTTTCTTTTTGATTCAGCATAATTGGGAAGGAGTTGTAAAACAGTCATGTTAGGCTTGCTTAGATGCATGGTTAGGTTTATAAAGTTGTCTGATTTCCTAGGAAGTTTTAGTTACAGGGGCTGGATTTTTGTATTCCACAGTTATTGTTTCCTTTGTAACGTAGATCTTGCCACCCCAGAGGACATCTGGTCTACCTTTATAATTATTTTTTACACAGACATTGTTCTGTTTCCTATCAAATTATTCTCACCGTCTCCACCATTAAGAGTATCAATAAACCTTTTTTTATCACCCACCCCAGTCAGAAAGAAATGAGAAATTAAAGAATTGCAGAAAGTGGAACTGATAAGCTGACTCGACAACCAAGCTTTGCCAATGGTGTAAATGACACTTACCAGCAGTTCTCCTAAATGTCAATTGAACACCTCTTTCTCTTTTTATTAACCACTTTCACCCCTTGCCATTAGTTTTTTCCATAGAGTATGGAAGTCTGTCGAGCAGAATTAATTGGTTAGCTGTAGTCCACTTCCAAAGTTAAAGCCAAAAACTAACAGCAGGGGGTGAAACCATGAAAGTGGAAAAAATCAAAAGAGGACCTAACTGACATTTAGGCAAACTGCAGGGGGCTAAGTGTCCTTTGCCCTTAGACAAAAGCTATGGCACTTCCAGGATTGTGGAGACTAATTAAAAAAGTTTGCAAACTGCACCAAGCAGACGCCTCTGGTCTTACATTACCCTACTTCAATAGGGAGAAAAGGCTACCTATCAACCTAAATTCCTTCATATAAAAACAGTAGATCAAACATCTCATCAATGATGCCTGGACCAAAATTTGAACAAACTGCAGTTCATTTGGTTTTGAGTTGCACTTATAGACACAAATGACCCATGTCAAAGCCAGACGTGTGCCACTTATATGTTACAATATATCGGGACCTACCTTAAACAATGCAGATTCAATATGATACAGAGCAAAAGACATGTACATAAGTAATAACATACAAACTATGTTTACTTTCACAAAGAAAGTATGCTACAGAACACAGGCATATTATAATGTGCAGTTCTTATCTACTCTAGAACACAAATAAGGAAAGGAAGAAGCTTGAAATAAAGTCTAATTTCCCATGACTTAAATGTACAGGACTCACCTGAATTGGAATGTAGACAGAGGAGAGAACATCAACCTTCATGATCTCCAAAATAGAAGTGCCATCCTCTCTTAGAAGCTGAAACATAAATAAAAGATCATTGTCACAGATGGCCAAGCTGATAGTTTTATTCTAACATAAACGAGATATAACAACATCAATTGCCACAATCATACATGTATCTCACTGAAATCCAACACAAAATCAAGGCGTGTACTCTCCCCAACATCTTCAGTTGATCGTGATTTGACACTTTTCAGTTGGATGCCTGTAATGTTATTCTCCATATCAAGACCATGTTCTAGGTGCACATACCTCACATCCAGTTTTGGTAAATTGAAGCAGACCTATGAAAGAAAAATAAAACTTGTCATCTCTCTACGCCCTCCTTTTTTTTTTCAATTAAAACATAAATTACAGCATTCTAGTTAGTTTCAATACACCTCAAGGAAGATGTATACCACAAATCAAGAAACATGTAAGAACAGAAATGGAAAACTACATCAATAATTTAACGCTTTAAATTATTCATCTATAGTAGAAGTTATGCATGATTTTTTTTTTTAATGGATTTAAAGAGTGGACACAAGCTGAAATGGCCCAAACAGACAGCAATGAAGAAATCAATTAAACCCAATACATCCACCCTCAACATTGACAAGCCAAAGATTTCATAACATCCAAGCAATTATTCATTCACAAAATCAAATTAGTCTGCAGTTTGATTTGCAACGATGCAAGGATGGAAGACATTATAGTTTCCAGGGTCCAACTAGTTTATTTTGAATGTAGAGACTTGAAGTTAAACTGAGCAACAGGGCAAAACCATTCTAGGACTGCAGTACTTCAGTTTTCAAGGTTATTCTCTTTATTATTTTATAGGAAGATTAGCAGGTTCAAGCTAATAATTTCCATCCATCTTTAATGTTCAATCTGTCTATCTCTCAATCTATTATTCAATATCCAGTCAGATTACTACAATTATTTTTGGAGCAGCTAAGAAGAAAAGTCAAACAATAATCTAATTGCACTAATAACTTCTTTGAGTTCTACTAATTAAAGCACATAGGACACACATAACTTTATAGTCAATCCGAACTGGAAAAAGAATATTATAATTTATAACTCAATACAAGAAAACAATGGGACACACAAATTTTAATAACAATAAGAGACAAAAACAGAGCACAAACATGCAGCCACCTAAATAGAATGTTAAAAGGTTAACGAACCTTTTCTGGAAATATAGATGCATACTTTGTAAGAGCTGCAAGCGCTGCTTGTTTTTTTTGAGGCTTTTCAGTTGCTACAGAATCAATAGTTGACCCCATCACTTTATCAATGTGAGTGTGAACAAAAGCATCGGATGGTTTCTTATTTTTTGAAAGCAGCTCCTCATTCAGGCTCACAGTGACCTCTCCACAGGTAATGTCCACATTTTGGATTATCACACCTGCTTCCCTACATCCAAAAGAAGTGATTACAAGACCTTTTAGATAAAGAAAACCAGGCTTATTCATTATCAATAATTATAAAAATGATAGCTCCATCAGTGGAGATGCAGAAGTAACGGAGGACAGTAAGGGAACTGCAAAGTACAGCATAAATCTTTATAAGAACTACAAACTAAGCCTAAACGTTATTCAGTTTAGCTTATAACTCAACCGTGTTTAATGCCGAACATTGCTAGAATTGCATGGTGTAGAATAAAATAAGTGAGCTGTCAAACAAAAGGAAAAAAGAAATTACCTATTGTGGCCAAATTCACATGAGAGAGAAAATTCTTCACAGCTAAAAGGAGCAGAAGACTTTTCCGTCAGGGCAAACGATCCTTGGCTGCCAGAAATGCAACCTCTGGCGTTTACATTGGACGTTTGGTCGCAACTAACCTGCGGTTCGCCTATGTATACAAATATTGGTAATATGTGCAGTTTAACAAGCAGATCTGGCTTCGATCCAACATCTTTAGATATATCCACTGTCAGCTCCTTAACTTCTACGGTAGCTTTGGGTGTCTGCAATGTTTCAACAGCCGTTATAGTGTCTGGTGCAAAACCTTTGAAACAAAAAATACAACAGCAAAAAGAAAAATGTATCTAAGTGAAAAGTCTGAAAATTCTCAACCTTAATTTGAATAGCTTTAGTAGAATTCTTTTTTCTTGTTGATAGAGCATACACAACATCACATGTCCAAATCAATATAGACTCAAATCAGATACCTTACACAGTGACACTTCACCACCATATATTCAGCTTCAAAGCTCCACAGAAACACATAAAATTATGGTGCCTTATTCAGCAGAATCCACATTAAGGCATCACTTCATTTCCAGGTTAACAACTTCCAAAGCACTAATGCCCAACTGTTTATCCATTCTGATAGCTAACTCTCAGTCAAGTTGCACAGTGTTACAAATCACAACTTTTCCCAGCATATATTCAGCTTCAAAGCTCCACAGAAATGCATAAAATTATGATGCCTTGTTGAGAAGAATCCACATTAAGTCATCACTTCATTTCCAGTTTAACAACTTCTAAAGCACTAATGCCCAACTGTGACTCTATACTGATAGCTAACTCTCAGTCAACTTTTCAACAACTTTTCCCTCACTTCTTCTCCCCTCCTCCACCACACCCCCCCA
>CP135549.1:1176067-1249385 GCA_032402905.1 Khaya senegalensis | reverse complement strand
GGGGGAAAAACTATGCTGTACTGTAGAAAGTTTACCCTTTCATTGCTGTAAAAGACTGGAGCAGTCTTTAAGGAAGGTGGAGGTTAAATTCTAATATTAAGCTTTTGAGATGAATAATTGCTGAACATAAATCAAAGAAAATGATAAAAGAAAAAATTCAAATTACACTTACTTTCAACACCATATCTGTCACAGAGACAGACAAAAATCTAGCAATGTTAGCCACAACCATCCACTTTCCCCGGCCAGAAGAGCTTGAACTGCGAGGTTTTTGATTTTTATGTTTCTGTGAGCTTTTACTTGACGGCTTCATTACAACTTCTAAGTCGCATATTAACACTTGCAACTTCGGATCCTTAGAAATAATACCAACACCAAGTTTGACCAAGGACTGGCGTAAGCTAAGTTTAATTTCACCAACAGACACAGATTCAATAGAACCCTGCAAATCATCAATCATAAGAACATGAATGTAATAATCACATGAATGACCACATCTAGTGTCAGGTAAGAAAAACCACACATCTAACTCTTTTTAATTTTTTTGTTCCTGATTGCACACACATCCCCTTGAATCTAGACTATGCAAAACAGATGGCAGATAGAATCATTCTCCTATAACAGTTAAATTGAAGGATATATGCATCATTGATTAGTTGAAAAATAAAACAAACCCAGCCACTTGGATAAAGAAAAACCTTTTTGAACTTCACCACAACATCCCTTAAACATTTCCAACCACCAACTCGAAATCCGACAGAAGCTCCCACAATCCTGCTAAGAATCCAAGCCACCAACCTAGAGGCAAATCTGAGGAAAAAGTAAAGAAAAGAAGCATAATTTATCAATAAAGACAAATCCAGATCATTTCAAAAAGAACTTATGAGCGTGAAGGCTGTGATGAAAGCACTTAATCATTAAAAACACATAAATGAAGATTTCATTGTTAATTAAAGATTGATGGTAAACCATGATGCAGTAACAGCAACACCAGAAGGAATGCAATTAGAAATGAATAGATATCCATGAATAATAGAACAGCAAAAAGTAACGACTCAACATGATACAGCAAGACATTGATCCTAAATTTGTTAATATTTGGGGTTCGTTACATGAATCCTTCTTAGCCAATTACCTCAATTTCCAACCACACAAATCCTTGACAACCATGCCTTTTAAAACCCTCAACCCACACCTTTTTTCAGCCACCCTTTACATAATTCAATCAGATCTCCCCGCAAATAGCAAAACTATTTTGATGATACCATTATGAGGCAAAATGACAAGAAAATCAGCAGATAATTAACTAGGAGTTAGAATGGAAACTAATACTTTCTTCAATTCATGAATTAACTAGTGAGAACATAACATATTGCTCCGCAATAGGAACTGTTATCCAAGATATAGTAAAAAATACTGAGAGATTCACAAACCCACCCCAGATAGATGTGGAAAAATAATTATAACCAAGTTTGGGTGCTCCAAGCTACTCAGAGCTGTCAAAAGGTGCAAAAACAGTCCAACTTCCCTTTTTTCTAAAGTGAAAAGCGACCTGATTTACTATGAATTAAACATAGACTAATTCAAGATAACTGAAGAAAATCATGCACACAAAAGAGGATGAGTTTAGCATCTACTTTATTAGGCTCAAAGCAAAGTAGAAATAAACAAAATAAACAAATTCAACAAAAACTCAGCACAGAATCAAAGAAGCAAAAAGCATGGAAACAACCACCGTCAATGCTTCTGTTACAAGGTATATGGTATTAATTCTCGATAGCCACTTGCATGCAGCTATATTAGGAATAGATCACTGACATTCAATTTCTCAATGTCTCTTTGAGTGACATCCTCAAAAACTGCCAAAACATGTTTTCCTTCTTGTTCTTGTGCGATGTAAAATTGACTGCTCACTCAATATGATTCAAATAGAACAAGCATTGCCTCCCTTCTCCATGTTTAATATTACTAACAGTAACATATAAATTGAACATAACTTTCAGTTATGTCCCAAAAATTAAGCTACTTTCCATTTCCTATGTCAAAACAGATACAAGGTCCATGTAATCAACAAGCAAATTGCATTCCATGCATAAAACTCAACTTGTACATAATATATGTTTCTAAACACGTTTAAGAAGCGTAATTGAATGACTTACATGAACAGCATCCACAATGTTATGGAAATTATCAGGAATCCGAAGAGGAATTTCACAGGGGACGCTGCCATTTTCATTGGAGAGTTTCTTAATCTCCCAAAACTTGTAGTCTTTAATTAAATTATAATTGAATTCCAAACAAAATTCAGATAGAACGCACATAACTCAACCATTTCAAAACCAAAAAAATACTAATCATAAATGTAAACAAGAAATTTTTAATAAGAAACCCTAAAAAGAATCTATTGAGTGTTCTAAAATACAAGTGTGTGTTGTAAGCCAATGAGACTGAGTCATGAAGGCATAGCGATCGGAGAGAATGTATTTGTAAGGAGAGAAGATCGGATCCCGTTGATCACAGAAGGGACTGCTATTTGACCAGTGATGGTTTCGATCCGGTGGGTGAGGATGCAGGAGAGTTTGCGTGTGCAGTGAACGTGTCCTCGGTGACTAAGAGTGGCAAAAGAACGCTGGGAATTCGTCAACCAGCTGTTCGAACTTGGGATTGAACGAAGGCAATGATTAAGTTACACGTTGAGGAGATAAGCAGTGTGAATGATGGAATATAATTGGTCCACGTCTCACAAGCGTAACAAGTTTTTTGTAATTACAGTACACACTACAGAAAATTTTGCTCCCGTTATAACAATGAACGAGATTTATGTCTTAATAAAATGACAGGAGATCATGCAACATGTCATGTTATAAGTAGATATTAATATTAAAAAAAAACCACTTTCCCGACAAAATTATGCTATGCGGAAATAAAATTTTTTTTTTCATGAATTAGGCCTTAAAACGGCCCACACTACGCCAATTAAAGCCCGAACTGCCGGGTAATTGTTCGAGCAGTCCACGGCAGCAGTGGTTTATTTCTCTCTCTAAAAGCTCTAGCGCCCTGCAGATTTGTTTTGCTGCTTTGACGATTCCTTCCTATAGCTAGACATGTGTATGTATTTGTATCAAAGGATTGATTACAGCAACTTCGTCGGTGATTATTTATAAAATTATGGGTGAGACTACTGACAGTAACTCAGGCTACAATGGAAGAGTACAGAAGTAAGTTCGCTTTTGTTTTTCGCAACTCTATTCAATTTCTAACCTTCGTTCAAATAGCAGTTGTATTTTTTTAAAATTTTTTTTTGGGATTTGATTGTAGGGATATAATGTAAATGCTTTAATGGGTTATTTGATTAGTTTACCTCGGCTCATAAATTTATTATTTTTCCTTTTGTTGCTTTAGAGAAGCGCCCCGGTTAGCGGCGGCGTTGAAGGATGTGAAAGAAGGTTTGGACGCAGTGAGAAGTAAAGTGCAAGCTTTAATAACGAAGGTAGGAATTATCAGTCTCAATTCATCTGTGGCTAGTTAGTACAATACTTTTATCAATGGTAGTTAATTCAATACTTTTTTTTCCGTAGAACTGTTGTAATCCCATATAATAATACTGCATGCTTATAGGTAAGAGGGAATAATTACCCAACAGGAATTAGCTATCTTGAAACCAAGCATTTGGTACTTGTTAACGTCAGTCAGTTATTTATTGTTTGCTTTGCAAAGTAGAGAATTTATTGATTAAAGGATATCCTATTGTTCAGAGTCTTGCCTTGCGGAAATCAGATTATTTTTAGAGAAATTAAGTGTTTTTTTTTTCTTTCTTTTTATGGTTACATCTTTCTGAGTGCTGAGTTTAGGTTTCTTTTCTCAAATTTAAAGATAATGGCAATTGCAACAAATTTAAGTTAAAAAATACCTAAAACACCATTTAAACCATAAAATTACCATTTAAATCACTTTTTTACCAAGTTCAAAAATTAAAATTTAATGAAATCAAGAATTTTTACTGTCAAATTAAAACTCTTAACGCGTAAAACAATTTTTTTCTTTAGCGGTAACGCTTTTAATTGGACGGATTGTGAGATTTTGTTTGATTTTTTCAATAAAATAGAAAAAATTTGAAAGAGAACAGAGAGAATGCCTTACGGAAAAAGAGAAGAAAAGAAATTGAATGCATCTAATTTTGAAAAGTCAAAATTTTATCCAATTTTGTATTTTTATAAAATTTACATTTTTACTCAATAACTTTTCAAAACTTACATTTGACTTTCAAAAAAATTATGAGATTATCTAAACTATTTTTAAATTATTTCACTTTAGTTCATCAGATGTTGGTGACCTGAAATTCAAAAATTCTATACGAAATGATCATTTTGCCCCTAGAGAAAAAAATTGGTCATTTTGGTTATTTTTTCTCTTTTTTAAAGGTGTTATTGTCTAAATTCAATTCTATTTCTTTCTACATACTTCTAATAATATTTTCAATATTTCTAGAAATTCGAGTTTCAATTTGATACTTGCGACCCTTTCAAATTAATCATTTTGTCATTTTCGGCAAAATTACCTTTTTCGGCAAACTGGTAATTCTTGTTGTTCTAAGGTTATTCAATCTATATTTTCCTCTAATAATAACTAAAATACAATCTTTAACTCGATCGTCTCTCATTCGATCCATTGATGATCGTTTAAAATGACAATTTTACCATTTACTGTTATTTTGACTAATTATTCTAAAAAATGAGTTTAATCAAGGTTTCAAAAATTATCTTATATATTTCACAACCTAAAACTCAAGATATATCATAAAATTAATTATACTAAGGTTTTAAAGGAATACCTAAATTTGAGAAAGTTACAATTCCTTCCCTCTTATAGGAATTTTGTCCTCGAAATTTAGGCGAAGAATCCTAAATACCTATCTTTCATGTTCTGCTCCATCTCCCAAGTTGCTTCCTCCACTTTCTGATTTCTCCATAACACTTTTACTAGTGGAATTTTCTTATTCGAAGCTCCTTTATCTTTCTGTTTAGAATATGTACAGGATGCTCTTCGTAAAACAGATTTCCTTCTAATTCCACTGCTTCAGGTTGTAACACATAGGAAAGGTCACTGATGTACTTGTGAATGAGAAAACATGAAACACATTATGGACTTTATCCAAACTCGACAGCAAGGCTGCTTTGTACGCTATTTTACTAACCTTTTCTAAGATCTCATACAGTCCCACATATTTGGGTGCCAACTTGCTATTTCAGTCAAACCTCATAATGTGCTTATATGGAGCAACTTTTACAAAAATTTTATTGTCAATTTGAAATTTCACCATTTTCTTCTTTAAGTTGGCATAATTTTTTTGTCGATCCTGATTTTGAGCCTGTTTTATTCTTTCTTTGATCATCCGTACATCTTCAATCATTTTCTAAGTTTGTTATAGCCCTAAAACTTGGTTAATTTTGTCTTTTTCAGCAAAATCATCTCAATACAGTGGGGATTTGCACTTTCTCTCATAAAGAGCCCCATAAGGTGCCATCTTAATAGTGATCTGATAGCTATTATTATACGCAAATTCCATTAAGGGTAGCATATTATGCCATAACACCTAATAATCCAAACAACATGCCCTTAGCATGTCTTCTATAATCTGGTTGACTCTCTCAATTTGTCCATCTGTCTGTGGGTGATAGGCAATACTGAAAGTTAATTGAGTGCCTAATGCTCTTTGTAAGTTCCCCCAGAAAGCTAATACAAATCGGGAGTTTTTATATAACATAATGATTTTAGGCACTCCATGCAATCTCACAATCTTCTAAATATAGATCTATGCTAACTAATCCGTATTGGTGGTGTCTTTCACGGGAATGAAGTGAATTATCTTGGTCAATCTATTTACTATCACCTAGATAGCATTAAATCCCTTTTGGACTTTGGGAAGTCCGACAATAAAATTCATGAAAATTTCTTCCCATTTTCATTCTGGGATCCTCAATGACCGTAACAATCCAGATCTCTGATGTTCAACCTTTGCTTGTTGGCAGATTAAACATTTTGATACGTAATCTCTTATATTCTTCTTTATTCCATTATATCATAAGTTCTTTTTGAGATTCTGATACATTTTTACACTCCCGGGATGAGCAGTGTAGAGCATATCATGAGCCTCACTTAGGGCTTTCTTCTTGAGTTTCGGATCTTGGGGGGCAAACACACTCTACCTTGGAATCGAAAGATATATCTACTTATCTGAAAATTTATTTTTGGGCAAAAATCACCAGTTTGCCAAAAAATGGTAATTTTGCTAAAAATGGCAAAATGGTCAATTTACAAGGATAGTAAGGGTTAAATTAAAACTCGAATTTTTAGAAATGTTGTTAGAAGTACGTAGAAAGAAACATATTTGAATACAGACAAAAATACCCTTAGAAAAGAGAATAAATGACCAAAATGATTAATTTTCTTTTTCAGGGGCAAAATGGTTATTTCATAAAAAAAATTTTGAATTATGGGTCACCAAAATCTGACGGACTAAAGTGAAAAAATTTAAAAATAGTTTAGGTAGCCTTATAATTTTCTTAGGAGTCAAATGTAAGATTTGGAAAGTTATTAGGTAAAAGTGTAATTTTTGTAAAAATACAAAATTGAATAAGATTTTGACTTTTGAAAATTGGATGCATTCAATTTATTTTCTTCTCTCTTCTTGTAAGGCACTCTTTCCATTTTCTTTCAAATTTTTTCTATTTTATTAAAAAAATCAAATAAAATCTTACAATCCGTCTGATTAAACGCATTATCATAAAAGAAAAAATTATTCTACGTGTTGAGAGCTTCAAATTGACAGTAAAAGTTCTTGATTTTGTTAAATTTTCATAAAACTATAAAAAGAAAAAAAAAAAACATAACTTATTTAAAAATAATCTGATTTCTGCAAGATTCCGAAGAATAGAATGTTCCTCAATCGATAAACCATCTGCCTTATGAAACAAATAATAAACAATTGACTGGCAGTAGTTAACAAGCACCAAATGCTTGGCTTTAAGATAGCTAATTTCGTCTGCTGTTGGATAATTATTATTTGCTTCACAAGGTTTAAGGTTTATCGATTGAGGAACATTCCGTTGTTCGGAGCCTTGCGGAAATTAGATTATTTTTAAAGAACTTATGTGTTTTTTTTCTTTCTTTTTATGGTTACATCTTTCTGAGTGCTAAGTTTTACATGATTGTTCATGTTTCTTCTTGTTCACATATTCGTCCGATTGACAAAAAACTCCAGTACCAAATTCAGAAGCTTACAAGTGCAAGGATTAATGGAAATGCAATAGAGGAAATGAATCCAAGTGAAAAGGAATCAGGCGAGCCACAAAAGACTGAAGATTTATTGAAATATCATCCTAACCCAGACATGCTTGTCAGCAAAACAGATACAACAATCGAGGTGAGTCTTTATATAAAAATGTGTATTATCAAAGATCAAAACTGGAAGGCTTTTTTTTTTATGTCATTGTCTATGTAATGGTGCTGGTGTGTATAAAACCTCCAAGTTTGCCCCTGCATCTATGGATGAAGATAAGATGTCAAGAAAGGAAATAAATGCTTTGGGGAAGGAGAAAGAGACATTAAGACAAGCTAGGCAGAGTACTTATATGAGAGAGTTGATGAATGATTTGGAGGGAAGACCTGAAGAGGTTGGTTTTAAATGATCTTTTGTGTGGTGCTGTGAGGCTTGAATCACATTATGTTTATGTCTGCTGATCTTCTGTTGTTGATGGTTGAAATACAGGTTGGGGAAATTGTGGGAACCTGAGAACTTACTAGATACAAGGAGAAGATGGAAGAGCGTGCACGGCAAGAAGAGGAGCTTTTCACTCGTGCTCCTCTTCCAAAGCTAGAGAAACAGAAGACGAAGCACTTGAAGAAGTCAAGAAATGGGTATGGAAATTAATGGTTTTAGAGATTTCCATGATTTGTTATTTGATAGTCTGTAAACTGTTTTCATGATTATTTTTCCTTGACTGTTTTGTAATTTGTTCATACCAGGTTGCTTGGTGTCACTGATAGTTTCTATGATGAAATCAAAACTTTACCTATAGAGGAAAATAGTGAGCGACCAACAAATCTCAGTAGCGGTAGCAGGGGAATGGGAAAACTCAAGAAGCGGAAGGTATATCATATCAAATAATTATGATGTGTTTTTGTTTCTTTATCTTATTATTTCATATCTCTCCGATGGGCTTGTGTTTAGTTGAACTTCTACCTGCATAGTTCTGACGTCTCATAGTTGTTTATTTCCTAGTGATTAATGTACCAATATAAACACAGTTTCATAGTTGTCATTCTATACATTAGGGGTTGACATTTTTGCCTTTTGCAGAGGCATTGAAGAATGAGAATCTCAAATCTTTGGATTTATACAGCAAATGGATTTAGAAGCTCCAGAAAGCGTTGGGTTTGAGTTTTCTGATTGGCGAAGTATTTGGAAATTTAGACGGCTTGTATAATGTAATTTTGTCGAATTTTCTTAAGGGGATATTTTGACGTTTTTATGTTCGAATTTTTGATTAATTGATTGACCTTACCATTTTTTTAGGAAAAATAATAATAATAATAATAACTTTGTCTTGCAAGTAAGCTAATGCATCGAAAATAGCAAGGATGTAGAGTGATTTGCATACAATTCACCACATTGTGTTATACTGCAACGAATTGAACGTGTTTACTTTCAGCTGCCATTAATTAACGTGCAAGAATGCCAAGCTAGTCTCTGGTCAAATTATCTCCTCCATGGAAGTATGTGCACTGCACTTTCTATCACGATCTACCTTTTATAATACCTTCCGGTGGCATGGGCGACTGGTCAATTATTATCTTTTGCGCATCTATAATGACAGTTAGGAGAGTATATGAAAAAAAGCCAGCTCGGTCTGGGCCGTTCGCAGGTCTAGGCCAGGCCACCATTTAAAACTTTGTCACGAACTCAATAGAACTAGTTCCATTAGATTAGAATTCGAATTCCGAAATTTTACTATTTAAAACATAAATATATATATAAATAAATAGTAAAGATTTACAAACTAATTCGACACATTAAGATTCGAACCCAAACTTGCTTATTTTTAGCAGGCTTAGTTCAGCCAACTCGACCTGAACCATTTGACATATGTAAGGGAAAACTAGTTAGTTCATCGCCCATACTGTGAGGTTTATCACCCATACTGTGAGGTTGAGGTATGCTTGCAATTATAGTGAGTAAACAGCCTGTCCCTAATATGCAGAAGAAGAGATACAAGAACGAATACATGGAGTGTCACGTAGTCAGCATGAATTGCACAATCAAATCAAAACACGTCTGAAAAATTTGCCCACGGATGCACCATCCATCTGCCAGTAATGATCCAACGCCTAAAAAGTAAATTACAAACACCAGCACAGAGAAATAGATATTCAATTTAATCTACAATACAATGAATATGGGGGGACCAAAGCAGATGGAGCAAATCAAAAGCTAATAATTACCGAATATACGTGATGAATCACAAATTGGCAATTGTAATCTTATGCCATTTTGGAGCTTTGGTTTGCAAAGCTGCGGTATGTTGTACAGTATGAGACCTAAAACTAGAATCACACTGCCAAATAGGAAAAAGGGACTCAAGCTTGCACCCCCGGGAAGGTATGGTAATGGAAGGGACAGTACGTAAATTGAAAGTGGCACTGCAGAGTAAACAAAAGCACCGATTAGCAAAAAGTTAGCTCAAAAGTAATAAATCATGCATGCCCATAGAATCAAGAGTATGTGAAAGCTAAAACCTGACAGCATCACAACAAGAGAAGAAACAACTGCCGAGGAATTTTTCATTAGCCTAAGCACTGCCACGTTGAAAGCCATATTGGTGGCTATATACAGCAGTGGAAGCAAGGGAGCCCCATCACAGCCTAAAGCAAGAAACAGATTGAGTAATAAGCAGAACAACTAGAGAAGAACAACCTTCAGGAAGCATAAAAATGATCATAAGGAAATGAAAACCTCATTGATGATGTTTAACTCTAATTAGTTGCACCATGTGGCCAACTAATATATTAACATCATATGCATCAGTATGTCAAAGATTAGGGTCATTCACCAGCTATCAGTTAGACAATCAAGAAAACTGTTTTGTGCTTTCTATGTCATTTGCTGCAGATTCATCCGAGAAAGGGTTCAAAAGAGTCTCTTCTTTACTTAGCCAAATACTATAGGTACCTTTAGTGACACGCACTGGACTATATTTAAAGAAATGGACTGGATTGGATTGCACAGTATTGAATTGTAGTGTATTTAAATTTAATACAGTGGTGTAACACTGAATTAAATTTATATTATTGCTATTTAATATTATATATTTGAATTAAATAATATTATATTTAATTAGTTATTATATTTACCTATTTTTAATTCATTACACTTAATTAGTTATTATTTTGTCTTTATCATTTAATATATTTTGGTGCGGAGTTGTATAAAATTTTTTATTTTGTATTTTATTAATATTAATTATTTTTTATTATTTATTAAAAAATTAAATTCTCACTGGCAACTATTCATCTACCACTGGTGATAGAGAATGGTCATCAGCGGTGAACAAAAATTGGTTAAAGTGGAGGCTGCTAATATTTTAACAAATATTTTCATTATTCAAATAAATAATTATTAAATAATTTTAAAACTTTTTTTTTTATACAGTGAAAAGAAGTGAAGACCAGGAATGACTCTAGGGGAGTAGTGAGTCAAAGTATGCGGGTAGAGCTGGATAAAATATAAAATGTGTACAATGTAGTGCAGGGTGAAATAACAACCAAACAATGGACTTTAATTATATAATGCAGCATTGTGATTTTATCCAGTGCTGACCTGCATACCAAACATGCCCTACAAGGTTCTTTTTCTGTTTCAAGTGGTTTTAGTTCCACATATATAATGACTTCCAAAGATATGATAAGATGTAAAATTATGCCCAACTTACACTTATAGTTCAAAAATCATAATAATTGAAGGAAATTTCAGTTCAGATAGGTGTTTCTTTATCAAGAACTAAGATATATGCAATATTAGGACAAGTGAAAAGGCATTCTTATATTTACTTTGTAAAATAAAAGTTACTACTTAAACTCCAGTGGCTTCTGTTTCTTTCCATATTTAAAGTGGGACTTCAACAGTCATGACGAGTAATTAAACATTGGCAAGAATTCCAAAATTCATATATGTTACAGAAGACAAATGTTATAATTAAAATAGAAAATAACTTTAATCTTAATCTTTTATTATGTTTAGTCTCAATAAGGTAGAATTTCTTGTAAGAGTAGTATTGATGTTCCTAATTTATTTTGGTTTCTCTTTTTATCCTACATAAGGACATCCCTATGCGCTTATTATGATTCACTATTAATAAAAGAGTTTATATTCTCTAACAATGAACTTAATATGTAGCAATATACCTATCAACATATTAACCAAAACATAAGAACTTGCCTTGTGCACTAGCTCCCATGTTTAGAAAGCAACCAGCACCACTTTTCAGATACGAAGGAAGTTCAGCAAATGGTATGCCCTTCAGATTTGACAGGAAAGTTAATGCCAGAAGCACAAAGAGTGCCTGCAGATGAGAGGAAACTTTAGAAATGACAATGAAAAATTCTGCACGTTTGGGATTAATGCCCCAAGTACAGTCCCCGTTCTACCATGATATGCATTTATTTGTAACCCCCCAAAATAACAAATAATAACCATCTAGAATTACATGATTATGTACTAAATCTAAAAATAAGACATGAAGAGAAAACAATATTGAAAAGAATAAACCCGTTAAATGCAACTAACTTTCCCACCATTAGCTTATGGCCTATCAACAGGCCAAAATTATTTGCTTTTTTGCAAATAAGGACTACAACATTTCAAAAAAAATAACATCAACAAACTTCTATTGAAATACACAGAATACTTACCTGAAATCCAGATCCAAAAGAATTGACTACAAATATGTCAAGTGACTTTCCCTGCACATAAGCTGGCTTAAGATGTGGAGAACTTCCAATAATACAAGCACACGTATTGCTTGTCAACCACTAAATTACAAGGCCTCTTGTGTTTAAAACAAACAATAGCCGGTAAGTCATACCTTTAGGTGCTTTTTGGCATCAACAAATACAAATTCCTGTTTAAGAGCAAAGATTCAAAGCTGTTATATTTCTGATACAAGATACAAATTAAACCCACAGCTACCTATCATCGTTATAGGTTGTAACCTTGATAATAGATGCACCAGCTTCAAAAGCACATGACGCTATCATTATTGCAGGCCAGATGAACTCAACTCTGGAGAGCGTCTGACCGGTATTAGAACCACTGCAATTGTGGAATGCACAAATAACCATCATAGGCCTGCTTTAGCTCATTACAAGACCAAAAACCTATGTGCAAGGATTCTCAAATCCAGAAGAACAAAATTCATTCTTTCTATACTTCAACATTCCAGACGAGCTCAACCACACCTAACATAACATTGAATTTCCTCTCTACGGTATAGGAGTTACATTAAACAAGCACTTTCCAGTTATGAACATGACAAATAGTACCCAAATTGAATTTTCATTACTATCGAGGATGATATATTTAGCACCGTTCAAGGTACTTAATCAACCAATTTGGAACTAGTCATGCACATCAAAATGACTCCTGATTATTGTTATACAAAAAAGCACGTCTCCATGACTACACATGTAAGAAAATAGCTTGCAGTAGCTCTGAACTTGAAACCTTTCATTTCACACAACTACATCTGCCTCCCATCATACAAATCTAGGAATCAGAAGACAGTCATTGTCTTTTCACAAAATAAAAAAATGCAAATAAATAAATAAAAGATTCAACAGAAGGTGGTACAACCAATACTCTTCAGAATTAGGAATTCACAACTGTCACATGACAAGTATGAACTGCCCATAGTATAGCAAGATTTGTCAAGTTTATCTAATATTTCCTAGGTTGTTTGATCATCTATCAACATGAACCAGTCACAGCACTGAAATTTAGACAATCAAATCTCACTTTAAAGCTATCTGTGTTAAAATGATTTTGGCAGTGGTTCTCATAAAATAATATTTTACAGGGCAAAACAATGAAAAAGAATAGGAAAATGAAATGCTCAAAATTAACACACCTTGCAACAGCCACAATCACACCAGTTGCTACAAGTAAGCAGCCAGCAATTTGGTTGAAATGGTACTTTCTCCTCAAGAGAATGGAAGAAAAAGCCAGCTGCCAAACCAAATGTGTCTGCAAATTTTTTTTTAAAAGAAAAAAGAAAAATTACAAGTATCACATAGCCAATTTCGAGGAGATGAAAGATTATATACTTCCAGATAGACAGAAGTTCCTGAGGGGGGAAAAAGTGCCATTTAAATTCGCAACGCATTAAATCTAAACCATGGCAAACATTCTTATCAATGCTTTTTCAAGAAGTTTCTCATAATTTAACAAGTTATTGCATTAGTTAGGACATACAAAAGGGTTCTATTTGCATTCTAAATATACTTTAAATGCCTATCTTTAATTAAAATTTTATTACAAAAATATTCACAGATTAATTTACTATTGAAGAGAATTTAACCTAAGTTATTAGAATAATATTATTCTTAACACACATCAAATGAACAATTATCACCTTAAACCCCAAACTTTTCCTCCTAAACATCAAATCTAATTCATCATGAATTTTTACAAATATTAACTTATGGAGGAAGAAATCAATGCTTGAGAAGCCCAAATGACGAAAAAGCTTTTTTTTTTTATATACTATGATTAATTTTACAAACTTTTCTCTTCAATAGTCCAAAAATTATTCGGTATGCAATTAGACAATTGGTAAGCTTAAAACTAGAAAAAGAAAACGTAGTTATAGAAGAAGAAGGGAAAAATGCAACAAGCTGCTATTGCTCATAAAGGAACATGTTGCACCTCAAACAAGTTATACAGAAATTAAAGTTTTAAGAAAAAAACAATGAGTAGCAATTTATTGTTGTTGGCACAAAGGTAAATTTTGAACTTGATGTAATACATTTTTTTTTTTCGATTGGATTTGAATTTTGTTTTACTGTTCTAATGAATTTTTTTGCTCAGTCAGTTTTGAGACTTTTACTTCAAATACAAAAAGTTTTGACAGTGATGAATATTCTTTTTGGCACACAGAAAAATTAAGATTTGGTACATAGAGAAAAACTGAGATACATTATACTAGAAGTTTAACTGAGGACTACTTGGGCATTTGCAAGGGTCTGTAGGATAAAAACTAGTTTTTGAATTTTCTAAAATGGGTTTGACAAGTAAAAACAGTGTTTGAATTATATTTTATGGTGCATATAGGGACATCCCATAACAATAGCAAAGTTTTAGCAGAGTATAGCATGGTTACAGAATTCTAAGGTTGCAAGACTAGAAAAATCAACTTGTGTTCACATACACCCAAATGAATGCGATGCAAGAAACGTAGTGAAGATTAAAGAATATCCACTCAAGTCATGCAGAAATCATGCAGTTATCTACAATTTTCTCCTCATCAAAATTTCAGCATACAATCCAACTGCCTTAATATAATCAAAGAATAGCTTCTTCTTTTTAATATTTTTCCAGCAGCCAATGAAACATACCTGACGAAAAATAGGTATAGCCGGTCCCGGAAGCATAGCTGTAGAAGATAGACCATATGATTAAATTACAACAGCTACGAACAAGCACCAGAATTGAATAATTATTTTGATCTTTTTCAGATTCCATTGCAATAAAATACAATCCAAAACATAATCATCAACGTTACCAGCAGAAGCCATTCCAGTAGCGAGTCCGAGAGCCTCAACAAAACCAATGGCCATAAACCGAAATTTCGGGAGACTTAACATCTCATCTGTCACAATTCCCATCCGGTACCGTGTATACAGTATAGAAAAATAAATCACCACGTACCTATGATATTATTTCACAAATTAAAATTAAAATTAAAATTAAATTAGCAATACTAATAAAAAAGAACTGCAGAAATGTAAATATTTACCCCAAAGTGGTGAGTTGAGCTAAGAAGAAAGGGTATTGCTTCATGGGAACAAGAGCAAGCTTGTAGAGCACGCGATCGGTAACTGATAGTACTACGGCGAGCGCCGAGCTGACCAGGATTACTTGGCTGTTAGATGACGACGACGGTTGTGGTGTGTTTTCAGCAGTGGTTGAGGCACGGACAGTGAAATTAGAAATTCTAGGCGAGATGCTCCGAATGCTGTTGTATCTGTTGGTGAAATTAGAATCGTTAATGGAAGATGATCTGTGAAGAGGCAGACCGTGGAGGGACATCGAGATGATAGAACGAGACTTTGATCCATTAAGGTTGTGGATTAACGGAGACCGTGATGAAATCGAGTAAAACGACGACGACAAGGTGAATCCCATGGTACGGCAATGGAGCGAAGTAGAACGACAAAGAGTGTCAGTAGCTGCCAAGATGCGTCTGCGGCCTGTGGAGCGCGACTTTCAAACCAAATGGCTTGTTTGGCTGTTTGGATCGAATTATCCCGCACCGGTTTGGCCTTGCACCCTCCCACTCAAGACAACTCAGAGTATTATTATTGTTTGACTAATTCACTATTTACGTGAATCAGTGAAAACACTCCGAAACTGTTATGTTCATAAATAACGTCATTGATCAAGATGATTCCCTTGTTGAATTAAGGAAGGGTTTATTCAATTATAAGGTAATAAACCCTCGCCCTTGTTAAGAGATAAAAGTGTAAAAAAAAAAATTATATTTGTTTCAAGTTAACAAATTATCAATTTTTAAATAAATAAATTATAAAATATTATTTATATTTTTAAATTAAAAAATTATCCAAAGATCTATGAATTTATTATGAATTAATATAAAATACTATTTTTGCGTTAAAAGTGTATTGAATTTGTTTATATATCATTATTAAAAAGTAAGGATCAAATTATACCAATAACTACAAATAATAATTATATTAATTTTACCTTGTTAATATAAAACAATTACATGACGATATCAATTTTATCAAATTCATTTTTTTAAAAAAAAAAAACTTCGTTGATCAATTTGACGATGACTTTAAATTTACAAAATCATTTACTTTAAACTTACAGAAAAAAAGAAAACAAAACGAGAGGAAGAAGAAAAATTCATTAGATGTATATTTATATTAATTTTACTTCTATTAATTTTAATAATTAATTTTAGATACAAAATAAATATTAGTTGTTATAATAATTTATGTTCGTTTATAGATATAATTTTAAAATATTAATTTAATAATTTAATTTTTATTAATGTTTGAATCAATATGTGTATTCTTGTTTTGATATTAAGAATTGATTTTGAAATAGTGGATAAATTGGATAAATTTAATTTACACCTAAGTAAATATTTATATACTATTTAGATAATTTTAACTCAAGAAAATTGAAAATAAGACTGTTTATTTCCTTTCAAATTTTACACATATTCGTAAATTTTTTGAATATGTATGTATTGATCCAATTGAACTTTTATTGCCAAAACAAAAAATCACAAATTGCAACTGAACTTTCATTGTTTAACGGTTTGGTCATTGAAGTTGTTCATGGCCCTCCACCAGCAGCTTTACAAGGTGGGAATGTACTCGTGAGGGGAGGTCATGGCGCTGCTGTTGCTGATGGTGAGTGCGTGTGTTGTCTTTGTTGAATGGATGAAATTTATATATGCGGTTCCTACAGACTGAATGCAGGTTTTATTTTTGTTGGTTTGTGAACGGGCCTGGCTTTCGGTACTGGCAGTGCAGTAGCTCCACCGGGCTGTTGATGCCATGATGGGACATTGAGTTATCAATCACTAGACTGTTGCTTCATCACCCCCTGCAGCTATACCAGCACCGAACACCAACAGTCTTGGAGGCACTGATGCTTGTGGTGGTCAGTTCAAGGCCATGCAAGATGTAAGACTTTTTCCTCCATCAAATATGTGATTTGCGTTGGTTTAGTTTGCAGTTAAGAATCATTCATTCATATGAAGATTTCTTGGATATCCCTTTATATATGATTTTGATTCTCAAGTTGTCAGTTCTTGGTTTGCATACTTTGGGTGCAAGCCCAACACTCATAGAACTGGGGTGCCTTAAGATAACAAATTAGTCAAGCCTCCGCCCTTCCAATTTCAACATCATTTTTGTTAGGTCCCTGAAACTTAATCATCTGATTTCGCTCCTCGCTCTAACAGTAGCAGCAGAGTTTACTTTTCAGGGTACTTACATTTTTGGCAGATATGCTGTTTCAGTGTAACTCAATAATTAGTATTCTCGCAAAGTAGGCAATTGTGTTACAGTGTCATTATGCTGAATGATATGTGTCTCTTTGTTTTTTGGCAGTGCCCGGACAACTATGGAAGCGACACAAGCAAGTGCCAATCTCTTTGTTTCAAATTTTAAAATTAAAATTGAATTTATATGAGTAATGATTAATGAGATAAATAGCTTACATAACTCATAAAATCAAATTTCGAAAATGCTATAAGAGTTTTAATAAATATGTCGAGCGGTTTTAAAGTTTTTGTGTTTATAATTATACGAGAATATTTTTATTTAAAATTAATATATTTTATTATTTAAAAATAAAATAAAATAAATTATTTATTTAAATATACGACTTAAAAAATTGACTATTTTATAACATTTCAATTTTTTAACAACCGAGAGTAAAATTAAGTATTCGGGAAAGGTGATAATACGTGTCTATTTTACAAAAGAGCACGAAGCGGCCCACAGGTGACCCAGAGGGAGCCTCTGCCCTGGACATAAGTAACGGTCAAATAGTAATAAAGGCGGCAGGTTGCAAATTTGAAATTCGAAACGAATATAAGCGCAATTCTGCCATTGGATTCACTTCCTCTCCGTTACAAAGTAACAAGGAAAGCAGATTAAAAAAAAAAAACTTAGCTAAAATTGACGAATTCTCCTTTCCTAAACCAAAGAACCCTAAACCCAAGTTCCTGTTCTTATCATTGCAAAAAGGGACAAGAAAAATATCTGAAGAGATGGAGAATTACAACCTTGATTCGATTGATTCCGTGCTCTGCGTTTCCGGTGCCAGACTTATTAAATCGGGATTCGTCAAAACGAACTTAACAGGTTTGTTTTTATTCAATATAGAATTTTTCATTCTGTTTTATTATAGATTTTGGTTGTATATTGTTTCTTTGTCTATTGGTTCTCTTGGTCTTTTTGGGCAAACCTTAAGAAAGAAATGTAGATCTTGAGTTCTTTTTTCTTGATGTATCTGATTATATGATATTGATATGCATGTTGAAAGCAATAGTTATTGAATATGCAATTGCTTGTGTTGGGTAATCTTGAATCAATGACATCTTGCTGTTCTTAATTGCTTGTCAGTTAATATCCTGTGGGTTATGAAGAAAGTGGAGCCCCAACAATGACATTACCAACTTAAAATGAACGAGGTTAACGAAAGTGATTGGCTCTGTTAATTTATTGAAAGTTAGAAACTGAACAACGTAAAATGAAAGTTGATCTCACGAGTATGTCTTTATTTGGGAATTAACGTTACTCATGACATGATATAACCTGCAAATTCACACATATTGAGAGAATTTTTCTTTTATTTTTTTTGGTTCCAAAATGTAGTAATGATTGATCAGTCAAATTGTTTGTATTATTTTGTTCCTTAAACCAGATAATAATGTGAAGTTTGTCAATGCTGGAGGTGGGGCTCTAATGGAAGAAGATTTCAGCATTAATGTCGAGTCCGATGGATATTTCCAAGGAGGAGATGTTTTGAGAACGGATGAAAGTATAAACGATGGTGGTGACATGCCGTTCTTGTATCAGTCCGCGCGTTTTGGAAACTTCAGTTACCGGTTTGACAACCTATCCCCAGGAAACTACCTGGTTGATCTTCATTTTGCTGAAATTGTAAACATAAATGGTCCTAAGGGAATGAGGATCTTTGATGTCTTCATGCAGGAAGAGAAGGTAAGCAAATTGTGTAGTCGCTAGTAGATTGAATCATTTTATAGGTTGGTTTTCGATAAAAATTTTATTTTGAAAACAAATTTTCAGGTATTATCCGAGGTTGATATCTATTCCCTAGTTGGAGCCAACAAGCCACTACAAGTGGTGGATGTCAGAGTTTCGGTGGAAAAGGATGGGGTACTGTTAATCAGGTTTGATGGAGTTTGCGGAAGCCCAATGGTTAATGGGATTTGCGTAAAGCATGCGACAAATTTACCTGGTACATTCACTTCTCTATCTCTAATAACTATGTTTTGATACATTTTAGTGACACTTACCCTAATATTCGTATGTTTTATGTTGTAAATTAATGGACAGAATCCCAAGGGGAAAACGGTCATCTCATATGCAACAGTTGCGGTACTGAAATTGAAATTTCATCAGCTAAGGTTCGGTGTGGTTACAGCACTAAGTTTACAATTTCCAGGAATTAGAATTCTTGTTCATGTTTAGTTTAAAATTGATGTGCAGGATAAACTTATGTGGATCAAATCCATGGCCAAGTATGAAAAGAAGATAGAAGAGCTGAAAATTCAGTGCCGGCTCAAGGCAGATGAATGCTATGAGGCATGGATGTCGCTAACAGCTGCAAATGAGCAGCTAGAGAAGGTTAGCATGGAGCTTGACAATAGATGTTTTCAAAATCTACGTCTAGGTAGGGTGTGATTCAACTGGAAATTCTGTCTGGATTTTGCTATTATTAAAATATTATTATGGTTCACTTGATATAAACCTTAAATTTTTTAGTGGTCAAGAAATTAATATATTTCTGATCATGCATCACTTCCACAGATCAAGCTATAGAAAAGCAAGCAGCGGAACTCAGAAATCTCTCTAGTCTATATGAACGTGAGAAGAGGCTGCGGATTGTTGCCATTAATGAACTAGAAAGGAAAATGAAGGTAAAATATATTTTCTTGGAGAAGAATCAAAAGATAATTTTCAGCGATCCAATGTTCAAATGTTAATTTGGTAGACTGTTCTATGTTATTGGTTGATTGAATTGCAGATCATGAAAGAAGAGCATTCAAAGCTCTGCGTTGAAGCCCATGAGTGTGCTGATTCAATTCCTGAACTAAATAAGATGGTATCTGCTGTTCAAGCATTGGGTAAGTTTTCATTATCACTCAAACTGTGTCAAAATTGTTAAATCTAATATTTAATCCATATTGCAGTTGCACAGGGTGATGATCTTAGGTTGAAATTTAGCGAGGAGCAAGCAAAGAGAAAGAAGCTGTATAACCAAGTGCAAGAAGCAAAAGGCAAATTTTGATGCATGGAACTTTGATGTTTATCTCTGAAATCCGTGGCTAGTGGTTTGATCCAACTCAGCTTCTTTACTATGTTCATTTCAGGGAACATCCGTGTGTTCTGTAGGTGCCGCCCATTAAGTAATGAGGAGTCATCAGCTAGATGTGCAACAGTTGTAGATTTTAGTGCAGCCAAGGATGGAGATCTGGGGATACTTACAGGTGGCCCCACAAAGAAAATGTTTAAATTTGATCGAGTTTATACACCTAGAGATGATCAAGGTACACATTAATAAAATTAAGAATCTCATTAAGGATGCCGTGCGGTGATGACACATTTCTACTTATGGTCAGAAAAAAAAAAAAAAAATTTTGACGTAACATGCCTTGATGTACAGTTGATGTGTTTGCGGATGCTGCACCTTTGGTAATTTCGGTGTTAGACGGCTACAACGTCTGTATATTTGCATACGGGCAAACAGGTACAGGAAAGACTTTCACAATGGAGGGCACAGAGCAGAATCGAGGAGTCAATTATAGGACTTTGGAGCAGTTATTCAAAACTGTCGAGGAGAGGAAAGAAACTATCACATACGGCATTTCTGTCAGCGTGCTTGAAGTCTATAACGAACAAATCAGGGATTTACTTGCCACCTCTCAGACACCCAAGAAGTACATTCATAATCTTATGAATTCCATACAATTACTTTGAAATTGCAAATGATAAGCTTCGGAAATAATGATGTGTAAACTGAACGTAAATTGTATAGGTTAGAGATAAAGCAAGCTTCTGAAGGGTTTCATCACGTGCCTGGGATAACTGAAGCCAGAGTTGAGAATATTACGGAGGTCTGGGATGTGCTGCAGACAGGAAGCAATGCAAGGGCTGTCGGATCAAACAACGTTAACGAACATAGTAGCAGATCCCATTGGTTGGTTTTCCTAATTATATTTTTATTATGCTTTAAATTAGCATGAATATAGACTTGTTCTACTGTAAAATCTTTTCTTCTTTGGTACAGAATATTTGTTATGTCCTTTGTTTACATTCTTTTTGCATGTTTTGCATAATAGCTAGAGGCAATTGTTAGACTATTAATTTTGTTACTTGGTTAATTTATTTGTTAATTTTGTGTGTAGCATGCTTTGCATATTGGTAAGAGCAAAGAATTTGATAAATGGAGAGTGCACCAAGAGCAAGCTATGGCTTGTTGATCTGGCTGGCAGCGAGAGGCTAGCCAAAACTGAGGCTCAAGGGGAGCGGCTGAAGGAGGCTCAGAACATCAATAGATCGCTTTCGGCTCTTGGGGATGTGATTTCTTCTTTGGCAACTAAAAGTGGTCATATTCCATACAGGTTTGCTTTTTATCTCTCCTGGATTCAGACATGACCTGCTAGATCTGTTTTTCTGATTTATTGTTTGTTATTGCAGGAATTCCAAGCTCACACATCTGCTTCAAGATTCCTTAGGTAATTAATAGCTCAAAAATAGGTTCATCCCAATAGTTTAATAATAAAAGGTCCATTTAGACATAGGAGGGTGGAGTTATTATAGAATATGGTTTTGGTTACTTTTACATCAAATTTGATATGAAAGCATGAAATTGACTCAAGTTCTGGTGAAAAGAGCAATGCAAATGCACTTTTTAGATTATATATGGTAATATTTTTTAGTTTGCTGGAACAACTGGTATACAACCCCTTTTTGATGCAGTGACATGGAAAGCTTTGTTTGTATAAGATTTAGAACAGTTTCAATCATTAAAAGCTTATGCAATGTGCTCCAGGTGGTGATTCCAAAACCCTGATGTTTGTGCAAATCAGCCCTTCAGAGCAGGACATAGGTGAGACGCTAAGTTCATTAAATTTTGCAACTCGGGTTCGAGGGGTTGTACTAGGCCCGGCAAAGAAACAGATAGATATAGGCGAGCTTCAAAAACTGAAGATGATGGTAAGCTTATAAATGGCTCAGGAAGTGCTATTTTCAACTATCTTTACAAAAACCTAGTGAAATGCTATTTTCATCAACTATATTTACAAAAACTGTGTAGTCTAGTTTCTTGTATTTTTGAGACGAACAAAAACATGGGTCTTTTTTTTATTTCTTCTGATTTTTTGTTATTTTGTGGGCATTTTAGCTTGAGAAAACAAAGCAAGATTTGAGATCCAAAGATGATGCACTAGAGAAGTTAGAAGAGAATTTTCTGAATTTAGAAGCTAAGGCCAAAGACAAGGATCAGCTTTGCAAAAACCAACAGGGAAAGGTTAAAGAGCTAGAGAGCCAACTTGAGTCCAAGACAGAGCTATGCAGACAGCTTGAGAAGCAGTTGTTGCAACTTTCAGAAGGAATGAAGGGGAAGGAACAAATTTGCTCAAATGTTCAGCAAAAGGTTACAAATGATTTCGATATCATATTCTTTCTTTCTCAGTGGGTAACTAAAGCTGGGTTTCTGACACATTATTAATTTTCCCCAAAGGTGAAGGAGCTTGAGAACAAACTGAAGGAGCGTGATCAAGCAGAGACCATGACTATTCATCACAAGGTTTCCACAGGATGTGATTTCTGTATTTTTTGATTTTTGGTCGAGTTTGTTTGCAAAAGTAGCTTTAATAGTTATAGTAAGTGGAACTCTACATATAATATCATGCACCAAAGGGAATTCCTAGTATCCTACATATCAAGGCACCCAATGCTGTCTTCAATATTGCTGGAAAGTAAGTATCTTGATGGGGTATAAGTTATCACGGGGTATAGTTATAGTGCAAAATCCATCCTAGCTTGTTTTGTAATTCAGTTGTTCTAGTAATTGATAGAGTATTGATTTTGAGAACAAAATTAATTATATAGTTCTATTGGAGAAAAAATATGTTGAAAGGTCTTACTTGATGTTAGGGAGTTTGAGAAGAGGAGTAATTGCTTTGCTTATGCTACACAGGTCAGGGAGCTTGAAAACAGATTGAAAGAGCGAACGCGAGAGTTTGAGGCTCAGTCAGGGAACCTTCAACAAAAGGTGATTGGAGTTACGGAAGTTGTTCAATTACTGCTGTGTTTTCCTCTAAAATTGCTAACAGCTTTACTTAAATTGAAAAGTGCAGTTCCAACCTCTCCGTGTTTCCTCTTGATTTCTTTCCTTTTATGTTTTGGCAGATTGAAGAGCTAGAAGAAAAATTAAGAGTAAAGGAAGAATATGTGCCACTGCCTTGTTCTGATGGAAAGTTTGGTGTCACACCTCATAACCCAAGAGTGCCAAGAGTGGAAATGGATACTCCAAATCTAAGGATATTAAACTGCAACGCCAATGGCAGTGACAGAACAATAAATATGGAATCAGAGTCAGGATTGCTCAAAGGAACTGACTCACTCCGCGAGTTAAGGAGAAAAAGACAACTTCAAAGCAAGGGGGCTGAGAATAACATTCTGTTATCAGCTTCTTTACTCGAGAAGAAGTCATCTGCAGCAGCTGAATCAAACAAGGCAAGGAATGCTGATTCATCAAGAGCAATAGCGAGGATCACAAGAGGTATAAAAACAGTTAGCACTACTCAAAGGCCATTCTCTATCAACAAAACTAACAGAGGTCAAGATGCAGTGGGAAAGGAGAGCAGCAACAAGTTGAAGATATGGTTAAGATAGTTCAATGGGAATTAAATTTGTGTGAGTAACGACGGATCTCTATTACCCATTAAAATTTTTTGAAAGAACGTATCTTAAGGCAGAACTTGTAATATCAAACATCAATCATTAAATTTACTAGCACTCGAATACCACTAATTAGACTAAAAGATTCACCGAAACAATTTGTTCTGTATCACAAGTTATTCAAGTCAATTTCTCGTATTCTTCACATTGCGCCTGTTGACTGCTGTGTTAGAATAACTGAGAGATTGACAATTTATAATTTTATTTGAATAACTAAATAGATTGACAATTAGAAGTTTGAATTTCATGTGTTGTGTATTGGAGGGTTGTTAAGGCAGAAAAATTAAGGAGAACTACAATCTATTTTCCTCTTGGGGAAATAGCACGCCAATCAACTTGAAAACTTTTGACACGCGTCCTGAATTGATCATTAAACTTGAGCCAATAATGGCAACCACAAATCATTCTTTTAAGTTAATTCCTAAAACAAAATCAGTTCAACTAGGTCTTAAACAGTTGTCTATCGAGAAACGGACAATGACAAATCTCAAATTCTATGATTGCTCAAACTTTTTCCGATTTTTCTCTGACAAGCGACAGTAAAGTAAATATCACCAAATATAATTTTAAAGACGGCAGAAAGAAGAATGGCAAATTTTAAAACTGCCATAATAATTTTCAATAGCCAATATATGACTGTACAGAGTATATAAACATGTATTGACTCAAAATACTACGACATCCATCCTTTTTCAATCAACCCATTTACTCCTCCCCATTGCAGCTTTTTGACTGAAGACATTTATATATAATAATGATATTATTATCTACACAGATTACTCTGGCGCCTCCAGTTGTAACACTTTCAACCAAATCCAAAACCTTCATTGCCTTCGTGAATTGCAAGTAGCAGTCTCTCTTCCAGGTGTTGTTTAGAAGGATATTCCGGCATATCTAATTGATTGAAACTGCAGAAATAATGTGGTCTTGGTAAGTTTTTTTTCCCCCCTTACAAAACCATATATATGGAATTTGCTAGAAACTATTATCAGCATTGTTCAATGATACTCCGGATGAGAAAGTTGGGAATGCACATCAGGAATAGCAGTCTAATCAGACAATAAAATTGAGAAAGGAATAAGACATTACCAAGTATGAGCTGAAGGTAAATGATCTATGCTGCCATATGCCTTGTGTATTTGAAACTTTTGCGAACCAGAAATTCCCTGAAGTGCACTGAAACCTTCCAGGGGCACCTAAAAAGCATAGGGAAGAGCCAGAGTAAGACCACTAGATGCAGGTTCAGAAACCTTCTTACGAATGACATAAATGAAAATTCAGGAAAATTCTGCAAATCAAATTTACTATAATCTTCAACATGACGCACAACAAAGAGAACAATCTAAAAAAGTTGATAGTACATTTCATTAGCCTGAGTCATACTTAAGACCAGAGACATCTTAAAACATTTTCTCCAAGATTCATATTTTTCCAAATCGACATCCTCCATCTACTTTCCTCCGTAGATATTTTAACACCACACTAAATTCCTTAGTTAGGCAAGCTACATTGGATGCCCAAACTATCAGCCTGTAACTAAAATAGGGTTGCACATTTTGATACTCAAATAACTACCAAAAAGAGGCTAACAAAAAACCAACATATGATATGTTCAAATTATATCAAAGACCCCATATTATTCAAAAAATCAATCATCCAATTCTAGAGTACAAAGTGCTTGAATCCAACAGAAATTTAAAAATAGTGAGTAAATATGAGAAAAGAAGAATACCTTCGAGGTGCCAGTTACAAACTGTAGAAGACGAGCCTTATCCTCCTTACTGAACCCTTGAACAACCTCCCAAAACCACTGTATGACAGGAGATGCAGCACTGTATCCAGAATATTCTGTATTTGCCCTCATATCATCCACTGAAAGATATTGATTATAAATTTTTGTCAGAATTGTGATTTTATAATGGAGAAGGCACTTTTGGGAAAAAAGGGCAACAAGATTGAGGAATAATATCACATGAACTCAGGCAAAAAATAAAGAGAAAAACAATTAATGAAACTCACAATCAATATCTGGAAGTCCACTTATCAACAATTCCAATTCCTTGTCATTGAAGATGGATATTAATTCCCTAGGAATTAGTTCGTTAAATCCTTCCAGAAAAGCATTTATTTGAGGGCGAATAGCAGTAGTCAAACGATGTTCAGCAACCAAGTCAACAAATTGGTGCTTATTCTCCTCAGTGACTTTAATATTTCGTCCTCCGGGAATTAATTCGTAGTCAGTCACCTGTATATGTTCATGACACTACTATGATAAGAAACAAAACCTAACAGAGAAAGCAGATGATGAAATGATTGAGTAAAATCATTACTTGTGCCCTTTCATACAAAATCAGCTTCTCCTCATCTGCATCGATACTAAAAGTGAGGTCAAGAACATCACTTATATCATTCTGCAAAAGGGTAAGTAACCGGGTAAGACAACACAACCAATGGGGAAATAGATGAAACTTAAAAGATGTGAAGAAAAGAAGTGTGCACAGACCTCAAGCATCCACTTCAGGTTTCTGAAGTAATGAGGATCAATAGCTTCAATGTCATGATAAGTAACTTTAACGCCTAGGATATGCTTGTAGAAAGAACGAGTAAAATGAACATCCAACAGTTGCCCATCAAAAAGAGCTTTTCCGACCTAAACAAAATTGAGGAATGAGCAAAAAATGGAAAAAGAATAAGAGAAAAAGGAAAAAAGACCCATAAAACTGAAACATGGGTACTCACAACTCGACCAACAAATTTGAAATATGAAAGATGTTCAGTTTGGTAAACAGAGTTGGGGTTGGGCTGGAAAGTTGATTCATTGCCCACTGTTGTGAAAAGTAAGGCTCCCTTGTCAAAAATGACCCTGGACAGCAACTGGTACCACTCCCTTGTAAGACCACCAGCATCAATACCTTCCTCCCCTTGAAAGTGAACAGTGAGCCTTCCCTTTAAATCTTGGGTTGATCGCATGCGCAGTTGGTTATAAGAATCTTCAAGAATATAAGCTCTCCTGACAGAAATTCTTAAGGGACTGTGATGATGATCATGTTGATGCTTTATTTTTGTTCTGAAGTGTGCACGCTTGTTGTCAAAATCAACAAAGCGAGGAACCTTCAGCATGAGCGAGAAAGACTTCTCTAGTAATCCAGGATTTTGCCGAATGAAAGCATTTAGCAGCTTCCTGTGCTTTTCTGAGAACCTCACAAAAGCAATCTGCTTTTCATCAACTTTTGAAACATGCCCTGATGTTTTCTGCTGGGCAGCAGATGTGCTGGCATCTTCAACCTCAGAAACTGCAGCCACACCAAAATCATGACCAGATCCTGGTTGTGCAGGGTGAAACTTCTCACACATCACAAAGAAAGATTCTATATATGGTAAGATGTTCTGAGAACCCGCAGGAAGGGGTGATGTAGCACTGGATGGTTTGGAAGTTGAAGTTCTGGAAGTAGTTAACAAATCAGAAGAAGAATTTGAATGGCTCTCTATTTTGGTTATGCAATTACTCAGCTCTAGCCACAAAGGTTCCAAAGCTGCATTGATAACCCGTACCTGAGAAAGAGCTGAAGATTGCTCCTTCTCAAGAAGACCCTGCTGATCCTTCTCTTTCTCTACTAGAGAGGCAACAAGAGGGCTTAGAGCCTGCAGAACCCTCAAGATCGCAGCTCCATCGGAAGATGATGAACTAAGAAGTGCTTTCACAGCTTCCCCAAACATATGTAACTCATCCATACCAGATTTAGTTAACTTTTGTATTGCATCTGATAGCTCAGTGATAAATAATTGAGAATGAGTTGGAGCAATGACCACCAATTTATTCATTACCTCTGCCACCAGAGTATATGCATTATCTGACAAACTGAGTAAAAATGAAATGTCAGATCAAGTGAGAAAATAAAAATAAATTATCAAACGATAACATCAATGGCTTGCAAGATATATTGAATCATGTAAGGTCAAATGTACAGAATATAAACACTTCAGAATTGCTGTGCATGTAATACTGGAAACTTGAAAGTAGCCAACAGGATAAATGAAGCTCTCCATATCATAATTGTGAGTAGAAAAAGGAAAGAAACATAAAACAGTTGAAAATTAATGAGCACGGACAAGCAGACACAAAAATGCATGCATGCATGCACAAAAGCATCTCTAACTTGAAAGTGTTTTTCTTATACCCTTCTCGTGCAAGCAATGAGCATAGGAGTCGTAGTTCTGCATGTGGCAGGTTAAGCAGCACACTCTGAGCATCACATTCATCGCTTGCACTGGAAGTTGAAGGTTTGGAAGAGGCAACAACATTGGATGATGAAACAGAAACCCCCAGAAGAGCAGCATGAGAGTCTGCATTCATCCCAGCATCTGATGTGGATAACTGAAGAGCAGTTTGTTCAGTTGTAGACTCCCCAGATTTGTCAGGTAAATTGCTTTCAGCATTATCAATAATGACCTCCAATAAGTTAAGCAGCTGAAATAAAGCACAATATGTGAGCCCAGAGCCAAAACAGCCTGTAGTATAACTAGAAAAAAAAAAAGATACATAACCTGTTCAAGATGTGCGATACTCCTCAAATACAGGGGTTGGTTCAAGAGACTCAAAAGCAACATGATGGATATATATCCTTCCTTCTGCTGCTGCTTTGTATCTACTTCATAGCCATCATCAACCATCACAGCTTTGCCATGTGCCTTATCAATACTCTCTGGCTCTTGTAGAGAAGGGAGAGACAGCCTAAACTGAAGTAAAATCTTTGCTACGAGGGGATGATTTCGAGACAAGTAAGTCAAAACTTCAAGAATACGCCGGGACACCAAAGGAGGAACTCCTACAAAAAGAAAATACAAGAAGAGCACTTTTTGATAACTATGGTAACAAGAAAAGATACTAGACGTAACAATTTCCCCAAATAATTAATTCAATGCTCTAGCAAATAGGAACTCAAAAATAACATAAACACACACAAACTTACCATCAAAATGTAGTGGACGAGAATACACCACATTGTTCTGGCAGGCATAAAGCCGATATGATGGCTCCACAGCATTTACAAAATTAACTTGCTTTCTTGTATCAAGCATTAGCATATCCATCAGAATTTTAACCATAGACGTTCTGGTTTCACTATGTGCGCATAAATTCAAGAAAAGCCTCTGCAATGCACCTTTATACAGAGGCTGCAAAATTAAACAAAACAATTATGAAGAGAAATTTAAAAACATTTGTGCATACTCTACCATATTTTTGGGGATAAGAAACAGAGTAATTTGTTATCCACCAAATGAATACCTGAACTACACGAAGCAACCGAATCATTGCTTGAAGAGCTTCTGGGCCAACTAAGGGAGCTCCTTCAGCTTCAACTACCTTAGAAGCTGCAGTCCTGCGGGAGATAACACCTCCCCCAGCTCTGTCCAGGTTTCCAATGCCTTCAGCACGCCTGGAAGACTCACCTCTTCGATTCCTAGGGTACATACCAAATAGGGTATGATTATGATATCGATTTGCGTATCTTTCACGCAACATGTTTGCCTCCGCAACAAGAGCAGGAGTGAGATTGGCAAGAATAGCATCCGAGGATGTTAAGAGGACCTGTGAGAAACAAAAAAGGTTTATACACAGATACGTGTTGCATACAATTGCACTAACTGAACATCATTATACCTCTTCTCTCAAATCAGAAGAAAATGTTGCTATGATGGAGACTGTATCCATTTCAACCGGTTGACCTTCAAGTTCCTGGGATTGATGAAGCCTTTGTGCTCGTTGTTGTGCTAGAACTTCTTCTCGAATATCTGGAGGAAGTGCTGCAAGGAATTCTGGATCAATATCTCCAGCATTTTGTGGTTCAGCATTTGAAGGCTGTGCCACCTGACCTGGCTGAGCTGAAAGAACTTCTGCACGCAACTCCTCAGGGAGTGCTTCCAAGAAAGCCGGATCAATGGATCCAGAACCAGCATCAGTGTTTACTTGCTGCTCCGCCGCTGGACCTTCCTGATCTGCTTCTCGACTAGAATTTTCCGAAACCTCAGTCACACTATGAAGGGGTGCATCTCGCCCGCTAGCAGGAGTAGAGTTCCCAAAAGACACATTTGTTCTCCTTATGCGAGTACCATGTTGATCACCTAAAGGCACTCTATCAGCTGAACCTTGTCTTTCTCCACCGTCATCATGGCCATCAGCACTTCCAATTTCAACGTCTAGGCTCCTGAGGCTTTCTCCTAAAGTTGCTCCACTTCCACTACTTTCTTGACTCACTGCTTCAACATCCCGTACAACCACATCATTCTGTTCAAACTGCACATCAGCAGATTGTGAATGTGTAGAAGCATCAATTCCCTGAATAGAATCACTTGCCACAGGTCTTGTATCAGCATTGCAAGAGCTTTCAATTGCAGCAGTAGAGGAAGGAGTAGCATTAATATTTTCATTATTTACATTGTTCTCCACAGGAATTTCAGGCCTTGGCCCTGCTTCTGACTCCTGTAACTGACCACCCTCAACATTATTTTGAGGTTCAGCTATTGACGTGTTCTGATCAGGCTCCTCAAGTGTAGGTCGCCTCAACTGCGAAATAAGTATTTCTTCAAGGCCTTGTGGTACAACAGCTGCAATTGATCCACCAGTTTGCTGATTATCATCCATCCACAAGTTCAAACGATGTCCATGACGTCCATTCCTCAGAGACCGGAAAATAGCATCCAGCCGTGACGAGGTTGTCTCCACATTCCTATCTGAAAAGATAGTATCACTGGCATTCTCTGGAGTAGGAAAAACAGGGTCAACCATCAGACATATAGGCAAACTCAAAAGTAATTAGCGCACCCCAAAACAAGGGATATAAAGACCATCAGAAGTTACATCATATGAACTGGTTAAAAAAAAAACACTTTCCCTTTAAATTACTTTATTTAATTTTACAATTTTTCTTAGGGAAGGTGGGTGTTGGATGCTACTTTTCATTGTTCTTTGTCACAGTCATACCTGATTGTCTACGAGCAGATTGCATTGAGGACGAAGGTCCCAGTAAAAGAGGATGTCGTGAAGAGACCGCACTATCACCTGTTCGACCCAATAGACTGTAAATGGATGTAGTTCGTGCTTGACGCCTAGAACCAAAAACATCAACAGGCATCACATGAAGTGTTTCGTTGGGGAAGCTATGATCTCTGCCAAAAACCTCAATATGGTCAAGGACATTTATGCCATGGATGCCCTCCTCCAATCTAAGAATAATACCATCCTCATCATCTTCATCATCCTCTTCATCTTCCTCCAGTATTTCCTCATCAAACTCATCATCATCAATCTCATGATCATCTTGATCGGTGTCTGGATGAGGCAGGTGATGGACTTCATCCTCTTCCAAATCATTATGTTCTTCTTCATCCTCATCTTCATCTTCGTCCACTTCGTCCCCGTCATCGCCAGACATCTCCTCATCTTCATCATCTTCTTCAAGATTTTCTTGCACGTGGGGCTGGATTTCAAATCTTATGCCAACAGTATCAATGCCATTTTCTAGACCCCTCATATCCTCAGAAGTTTCTTGCATATAGTCATCCTCAGGTGCAGGAGGAAACCCTCCATCGAGATCCTGGTCCCGTTCCATATCATCTGTAACAGCCTCAGATCCACCATAGTTTTGCACAGTATTGAAAGACTCAACATGGTCAGCAGCCAAAGAATCATGATTGGATTGAGATGCCATTTCCATGGAATGGGATGTGTCAGCCACATTATCTGTTCTTCCAGACTGACCATGACCAGGAGCTTTTGTTAAATTCACACCCTTTGCAGCATTAGAATCGGTAGAATGAACATGTTCCTTTGATACCAACTCTAGTGCTTTGACAAGCCCTATAACAACCTTAGGTGAATTGGCATGATCCAAATCCAAAACTTCAAGAGTTCGAGTTAACGAACCAACCAGACCAACATCTATAAATGTGGCAGAAGCTTCTGCCGTGATGCATGAACCAGTAGGAGTTCGAGCAGCCAGAATGTCATTAAGCAAATCAACAAAAGTTTGTATGTCATCTCCTGCTGGCCTGAAACCACTACATGAATCAACAAAGCCATTGAAAATACAGCTGATGTCTGTCAACACCCTCTTCCTTGCCTCTGCAGAGCGGACACATGATGCCACCAAGAATTGGCTAGCCCGGTTTGCTAGTTTATGCCGCCAGTCACCATCTACTTTCCTGTCCTTCTTGGAATTTCGAGAACACGGAATAAACCTGTGAAGGATATGCTGAAATATTCCTCCACTACAATAACCAGTATGACCCCTGCAGTTACTAACCTCAGCATCTCTTCGAAGAAGAATATGAACAGATGAAGCGTACATCAATAAAATCTCTGTCAATAGTTTCAAGATAAATACAATCTTTGCAAGAGATGCAGAAGCATCCTGGCTACTGGCTTCATTCTCTCCAGTAACAGTATCAATGGCTTTTCCTTTTCCCTTAATAGCAGCAACATCAATGTCCATGTCACTTGATGATGGCGTATCAAGTTGTACATCTGTCATCACATCATCTTTCGTCGAAGGTACAAAAGCAGTGACTGAATCCAAAAGAAGTTCAATCACGTTTATGAAGTTCTGGGGAGATTTCCGATGAATTTTAATAGTTTTACTATTTGAATCTTGAATTTTTCCATTCCCAGGGCCAGTTGTGTTTGGACCACCTAGACTAGCCTTCCCATCATTAGTCTGTGTTTTGTCCCTCTCTGACATCTTTTCCTTATCTTTTTCTTTTTCCTTTGACTTCTCTTTGTCACGATCTTTCAGCAAGACAATGTAGGGCCTATCACCAACCATCTCCACTTGACACACAGATTGAGCAGCTTGCATGAAGATTACTGGATCTCTTGAGATTGCAGAACTTAAGTTCAGAAGAAAATTGCGTGGAGTGATCCGTCCATTTGAGTGCCTATGTCCACTTAAGTGCCTGTTAGCTGCAGCCACAAGGGTGTGTTTTATCTCAGATTCCATTGCTTGCTGTAAAGTTTGAGGATCTTCAAGGACGTGGCGGATAATAGTAGCAGCAACATTGTCAAATCCAGGGAATAAGCTACTTGTTGGCAATGAAAGCAGTGAACTTACACCCCCAGCATCAAGAAAACAAACAGCTACAGAATGAGTTCTGGTGAGAGTGGAGCATAGCTGCAGGACAGCATGCATAATTTCAGATGGAAGCTGCTTCCTGATGCAACAACAAGCTATCTCAATAAGCCTCTTCTGATCATGAATATCAATATGTTTTGATGATCCTAACACATGCAACTTGTTTTTCTTATCCTCATCAATACTAATAGGAGTCTGCTGGTCACTGACACCATCTTTCTTCAACAGCTCTGCAACGTTGGAATTCAATTTTTGATCACCCTGCAGTAGCTGATCAACAGCAAGAAAAGCTGTCGTTACCCACTTTGGAACTTGTTTGTCCCTGTCAACTGAACCAGAATTCCATTGTACTAGTAGATCAGACACCAATCTTACAAGACCACTTTTAGCGGCAACTTCTCGTGCCCCAGCATCTTCATGAAGAAGTAAAGCAAGAACATGCAAAAGAGCAGATAACATGGAATTGTTTCTGCTGTCAGCGATCAAACTACAATCCTTCACTCGATCAATGATAAAGGAGATGACACTAGACCTGTATTGGCCTTCATTCTGAGAGCATATCAGCACCAGTAGGTCCCGAACCGGAAATGCTAAAGGTTCCTTCATCAGCAGAAGCTTTGTACAAGTTGATAACAACTCTTCAATGGGAGGAAGTTGGGCCATCTCCTCTTCAAGAGCCTGACTACTAATATTGGCAGCATCTTCCTTTGCTTCTGATTCAGAGTTCCCCAAGGACATTGCAAGTGCACGGGCAAGTTCATCATCTTCTTGGGTTTCCTCTGGATGGGAGAACAGCCACTCCATTGCCAGCTCCACACTATTTGACCCAACATGCCTCAGAGCTTCCTCTGCCCTAGACCTAGAAAAACCCATCTCCACAATCGTCGAAATTGCAGTTTCATTTGGAGGGGGGCCAGTAATACGGGCACCTGTGTTGCTATTGACATTTTTCACTTCAACCCCAGAATAAATGTGCCTAACGATAGAGATAATCGTAGTAATAAAATCATAACTGCAATCAGTAAATTGTGGATGAGTCCAAACTGGAAGCACTGCCTTCAACACCATGGACTGAAGCATTTTCACAAAAGTCTCAGCATCCCGCGGGAAAGGAATATCTCCATTCATCAGAGGTTGTGAAAGCAAGTGTCTTGTAAATGGAGATAAAATAAAAGAAGATGTTGCCATGTGGTCCATAAGTTTACCATAGCTTGCTAAAGGACCATAAATCCATGCATGATCTCCATCTTCCTTTTCATCTTGTTTTATGTTTCCATCATCAGTCTCCATCGGAGATGCAGGAGTTCTGTTAACTGCAAATAGCAATTGGCTGGTTGCTTCAAATGTCATCAAAACTGATCGAACAACCCCATGGCCGTATAAGCAATTTAGCAATATTGGATTACAGGAATCTGGCCGGTCCAGAAGAATGCCATCAATGAAGTTAACAACTTTACCAAAGTAGCGACACTTTGTTGATATAGAAGCCTCAGAACTAGAAGGATTTACATGACCTCCAAAATTCATGTGATCAAGTGCAATGGAGGCAAAAGTAGAAGCCACAGATTTTGAAGAAGGGGACACATTCACAGTATCATCTCGTCGACGAGAAGGAAGCAACATTATCTTCCCCAACTCCTGAAACAAATGGGCAATGTGAAACGAAAGTGATCTCACCATGTCACAGCAAGAGGTATAATGCGATCTCTGCTTGTCATATTCCTTTTTACTGCCAGAACCAGTAGCATCCAGTGAACTAGAAGGATTGGCTCCAAGCCAGAGGTTTGGAGGACTGTCAGTACTCAGCCTATGACGAAAGCCAGTAGCACGTCCGAGATCGCGGTAAAGGTTGATAAGATCAAAAAACTGGGCTTCAATACTCCATCCCGATGTTCTCCTCCTCAATAATGGATCAAGAAATTGCCTGAAGGAGTTGAATCTGTGCTCTTCAGATTCATGCGGACTTAATTCAGACTGTTGTGACTCAGCAGTAGAACCAGCACCATCATCCTCCATTTCAAGCTTAGCATCTTCAAGGAGAGCAATCTGCCATAGAATATCACGATGGACATGTCCAATGTCTGTGAGAACATCTTTGCTACCATTTCCAAATTCTGTCAGTAGTGCAGTTACCCAACGATTGTCTTTGGAAGCACCAAGAAATAGGAGGAACTCAACAAGAAAAAGAGTTGAAAAGAGGTCATTATCTGGCACTGTCCTCGGATCCAGCAGAAAGGAACCTGGAACTGCACTAAATCCAGCCAAAACTTTCTTCAAATGATCCCTAAGAGATGAACAGAAAGCACGTGCTAGAGGAGCAGAGTGATGTTGAGTAAAACATTTGAAAACCATCGTGCTATGCAAGGCAATAGACATCCCTTCAGATGACTGTGAGATACTAGGCCGTAAGAGAAGCTTCAGTAAAGCTTCTATTCCTGATTTCTCTACAAATAACCGGCAGGTTTCAGTATTCTCCATTGTTCTATGAAGCAGAACCATCAAATGAAATATGCATAGTTGAACAAACTGCTCATCACCAATCCCTTCGGTAGCAGAATCAGTTGTATCAATGATGCCTTCTGTGGCAGAATCAACTGTATCAAGCAAACAGCTAGGTCCTTCATTTTCTCTGTCTTCGGAATCCATTTCCATTGCAGTACTTGCATCAATCTTCCCTGATGAACCAGCAGAGTTACTGTCCCCAAATGAAGAAATTTTATCAACAATTTCAATAATTATATCAACTCCAGTGCTTCTTAGTGAAGATACGTGGCGCAAAAGCTCTTCTACTGCATTAGCCAGCGGGACAACAGCTTCATTCATTGCAAAGACATATTTTTTGCTGGTAAATATGTCAACAAGAAAGCATAACGCTGATGTCTCTTTCACTGCTTCTAAGCCTTTGGGGTTAAGACAGATGGCACCAAGGCCATTAGGAACACATGTAATGGCCTTTGAAGAAGGAAGTATTCCAGCTACCACTGAGGACAGGAAGGCATCAGGAAGACCCATTTCAATCAATGCTGTGAGACAGGTCGGGTCTTTGTGGATAATTTCACTCATAACAGTTACAGCTGAGTAATAAATATCACCTCCAAATTTATCTACATTTCCATATATTAGTGACAAAGTACCAGGTAAAGCACTGTCATGGGAGTTTAGGGGTCGGCTAGAATTTGTGGGAGCATATGTAGCAGAACCAAGTGCCTTCAGAAGAACCTTGATAAGCCTCTTCTGGGAATACGAGTGATCTTCATTGTATCTTGAATACTCACCGACATTCATTGAATTGTCATTTTCTCTAGCCAAACCAATAATTCTATGTACTTCTGTCTGTAGCCTCTGGGCCATTAGTTCTACTCCCCCTGAATCTCTAAGCACTGTCACAGCTGAACTACTGTAATCCATGAGCTTCTGCAAACCTTTCACAGCCAAGTAGACAAGACGAATATGGGCAGGTTCAGAATCCTCCAACAGAGGTAAAAATGTGGCGACCATTCCTGAACCCCTCACATTACTTCCTGAAGCTGATGATGAAACAATGTGAAGCATATAAAAGTGAAGAAGTGCCTCAACAAAGGCAAGAGATGCTGGGTCATTGGAATTTTTCAAAGACATAATTGCCCTCTGAAGCACATTAAGGAGAATCATCCGATTCCCAATAGCAAAACTTATAGATGTTCCACTCAAAATGCGCGCCCGCTCATGAGACGATGCATATGCAGCCAACTGCGCTCCCAAAGCATGCATTGCAAGGGTTCTAATTGTCCCAGGAACAGTTTCATCTGACCGTACGATCCTGATTAACTCATTTGTGTATTCTGGCTCATTAGCAAAAAAGGATGTCAGCTCATCAGAAGCATCGCTAGACTGAACAAGCACAATAAAGGCAAGAAGGCAGATCCTGCTGTACAGTCTGCATATCCTGGGAGAACGGAAAGCACGAGCATATCTGATTCTTGTTAGCAATGAGAACCGGAGCTCAAAAGGTATGTTGTACTGATTGATGCACTGTTTCAACAAGAACAGATCATCCTCCTTCCTTAAATGCAGGTCTGGCATATGTATAATTCTTGAACTTGAAAGACTTGCGTTGCTTTCCTCAGTGCTCTGAGCATTGCGTCCATGAGATTCAAAATAGAGGGTAGAACCAACTCGATGATGGGACTTATCACTATCATTTTCTTCTTCTGATGGAAACAAACAAAGCCCATCCTCCTGCTTTCTCTCATTTGCCATAACACACGAGTATAAACCTACACCCTCTTCCTTGGTGCCCCATCCCTGAGCTAAAGACAAGAGGTAGCTGTTTACCGAGCCACATGTAATCAACTTGCCATTTCCATGCAGCTTAGAGGGATTTATTTTGACAAGTGCAGAAAGAGTCTCTAATGCAGCTATAAGTATCTCAGGATCTGTAGAAGCAAGTATGAGCTTGAAATGCTGAACATGAACAAGAAAAACATATTAGACAAGACACAGTTGCATACATATAGCTTAAACCACTTAAATCTAACAAGTTAAGATGATTATTTGAAAAAAAAAAAAAATCACATTGGACTGTCTCAGTTAGATATAAATTGCAAGTCATCACGTGACTTACCTCCAAACCATCAAATGAACTCTTGTTAGGGCAATTCTCCAAAATTATTTGCATTACTCGTAATATTTGAAGAACTTCATGCTTCGGAAATGGATTATCATCTTCTAAAATCTTATCTGACAAGACAAGATCGTTCCTACAAGCTAAGTATGTCTTGAAATATGTATCAAAATGCAGAAACAATGGCCTCCAATGACGAAAATTTCCCTGAAGTAAAAGCAACAGGTAAGTAAATGAACGAGAGAGATCAATTGAAAACTTCACACAGCAGAAGAAGCATGCAATCACCTTACTGTACTCCCACCGGAAGCCAGAAAGAGGTATTGCTATGTCTTGCAATGGACTCTGGATCACCTTGTCAATGAAGGCTTTAATTTTAGGAGGCTGCAAGTAGAGAGACAAAATCAGGTTTTGGATTACCCCCAAAAAAGTAAAATAAAATAAAATAAAAAAATGCAAAAATAGCTAAGGATTCTAAAACTTTTGAATAGTACTATGAAATATATTCTAGCAAAATTATGCCGAAAAACAGAAACAAAAGTATTACCCACAGATATAAACATGCAAATGTAAGCTTTCCTAGGGCACGCAAGCAGCAATTTGAATCGTACTTACATTACAGAAAAATATGTCAAAAATTAGACACAAACACAAACGTGAAAATATAAATTTGCCTAGGGCGTGCAAGCAGTAGTCTAACAAAATTCGTTTCACTGGAATCACGTACTCTAATCACTTGTGGATCGTACTCAACTATTGTATAAGCAACAGAGACCTAAGGCCTAGAATTTAATTAAAAGATATATGCATCTGATATCAACATGAAACCAAACAATTATGCATAAAAAGATTCTGTGCAGGATAATTAACTGTAATAAAGACAAAATTGGGAATAAATGCAAACACAAAATAGGAAAATTACCAATAAATGATATAAATTTTCTTGGATGATAACATAAGTTGCACAAGTGAAAGATTTCTAATAAAAAACCGTCTTACAACCTTACAAACTCGTATGTACCATGGATTTTCACACTCAAATCATATGCAATTGTCAAAATAATAGTAATGTGAGGGTTAGTTATATCATCTGAAAGATTCCAACAGCCATGATGGTACTGCAGCTGTTAGTTCACATATGGAAGTTGGCCCATGTGAAGCATACTCAATATGTCAAAAACACAGGTGAGGCCAGCTGCAACACTTTAAGAACTGGACATTCCTAACATTCTCATTGAGTTAATGGTAAATAAAGCTGAATCAATTTTCACTACATAAACCGCATCCAATTAATCACGATTTTGGACTATATTGTTGAAAAAATATGCACCTACAGGCATAAGCCAAACCGAGTAAAACAGTCACCACGTAAAGAAGAACCCACTTAGAAAAACATCAGGGAAGATAATGTTCTGGCATTTTAGGCCTTTAAACAGCTAAAAGAACTAAGCAATTCATTAGTTCAATATCCAGTCTTAAGTGGACAATAGGTTTTCCACCTATATACAGCCCTAGTGGCAGTGATGAAACTGTTTACAATTACACATAATGAGGAAAAGATTATAAATCAAATTTCAGGGCTTTCGTTAGTACGTAGATGAGATCAAGGGCAAATTCGAAAAATGCCTAACTCAAAAACATGCAAAAAAAATTAATAGCAAAAGCATTAATGAGACACACACAAAAACATGCACGATCAGTCTAAAACCAGCAAGCACTGATGTCACATGATTATACAGTACCATGTAGGCCAATATCATGTATTTGTACCCAATGCTACTCCCAGCGTTTGTTAAACCAACATAACAGTTCAACACAATACTGCACTCAAAAATGAAACTAATCCAGCCTCAATCTTATTGACTTAGAACAGCCCAGAAAAAACGAAACAACACATTAACATACACTTATAGCACAAAGATTATACCAATTTAGTAGATACTCACTAGTCACTAAAGCTAGCAGGCTACACCAAAAATTAGTGACTCAAATCAAGTGCCCCAATATAACCCTTTTTTTTTTCAATCAAATATAACCATAAATATAAAAGGGCTAACGAAACCCTAATTAATGAGTTGACCGCCCGTGTATTTAGATTTTTTAAAACCCCAATGATAAAAAAAAAAAAAAACATAACAAAAAAATAAAATAACAGCACCCAATTGATATAAATTTATTAAAAAAACAGAAAAATAAAACACAAGAAAACCTCACCGGCTCAGAGTCGAGTTTAACAGAGGGACCAACAGGGCTTTCGCCGGATATAAGCTGTCTCAGCCTCGCCGGCAAAGTTGATCTTGTGGTCGCCATCTCATCTCAGCACAAGTTTGCAGCTTTCAACAACTATTGCACAAAGCCAACAGAAAAAGAAAATCAGAAACACAAAAAACCAAAAATTAAACAAACAACAAAACAAAAACCCTTGAAACCGACAACCCAAAACAAAGAAATTCAAAAATAAAGAAAAAAAATAGAGAAATAAAAAAAACAAAAACGAAGTTAGATCAGATAAGGAGATACAGCGAGAGGAGTACCTGAGAGGCATGTAATAAAAAGCAGTGAGAGATTTAAAGAGAGGAAGAGATTTAGAGAGAGAAGAGAGAAGCGAAACCCCAAAGCAAAGAGAAGAGAAAAAGAGAGATTGGGGCTGTTTGTATGCGTTTTTGTGTGTTGATTTTGCTTTTGTTTGCTGTTTAAGGCAAAACAAGAAGAATTTAAATAAAAATAAATGATAAATAATATGGGTTTCGATTTTCTCTTGCCCGACCAGAGGACAGGAGTTTATATAGTGAGAGCTGACACACACACTTTCAACTACAGTGGTGTGGTCTCTTTGAGAAAGACCGTTTTGCATTTCTTGGTCCTTCTAGTTTCTTCTATTTCAATTTTTTTCTTTTATTTTTATATATTTAAATTTTCATCCTAATTTTGACTCTATAATTATCTTTTTAATTTCATTTAGGTCCAATTTCATGTCTAAACCCTTGACCAAATGGCTAAATTTGGTATTTACATTTATAATTTATTTTTTTTCTCTAATTGGGTCCAACTTGATATTAATCTAATTTACCCATAACAATATGATTGTGTGTGTGTATTTTTTTTTTTTTCAAAATTTGATTTAATTTTTACACTAATTTTATTAATAAATTAATTTAGTTATGAATTCATGGGAATAGTGATACAAGGTGGTGGTTTGTATCCATCATCCATTTCTGTCCAACCAGAAACATAGATAATATAACCAATAAAAGAATAGCAAACATTCAATATAGAATGAAAACCATTTGTGTTGTGGCTTTACCCTTTTTGGAGCATTAGAGTTTAATTCACTTACCAATAAATATTAATGTAATAATGATATTTCCAATAAAATTGAACAACTTTCCATTTCAATTAGATTCAATCACCTTATACGGATTGTAAAATTAGATTTTTCAATATAAAAAAATAAAACCCCCCACACACCAAACCCCCCCCCCCAAAAAAAAAGGCCAATTGAACAATCATGTGATGTGATTGGGAGAAGAGTTTAGCAGTCGAGCTAGCATAGGTGTTGAAATAATTAATATTGCTGTTGACAATCTTGGAAAAACATTATGTTGGACCTAAGAAAACCTAAAGGGCACAAAGCTGCCACACCTTTGTGCATCAATCAATTAGGGTATACAAATTTACCACAAACGGCCTAACAAAATATATCACATTGGAGTGTATCTGGAGATCGAAAACTACCATCTCTATGTAAAATCGTCATGTCACATAAATACCATCCATCATGTCATGGTCATGGTCAAGGAAAAGCTAAAAGCTAAAACCCAAAAGCACTTCTGAAATCTGCCAAACAGAGCCATTAGGCATTCCATGTGTTTTTGCTTAATTGTTTGAAAAGGAGAACGGGGATGAGGAGGAATAAGGTATAATGAATGCAAATAAAAGGGGAATATTCCAAGCCCCACCACCGTATTAAACCATTTGAAAAACTTTTATTGCTTAATTTACACTATTTGTTTGAATTGTTTATTATTTGGTTCCCTCTCAAACAAGTGTGTGTGCAATAAGGGAAATAAAGTCTCATCCCAATTATCTAATATTGCATGGAAAAGAAAAGCAACAGAATAAAGGTTAACTTCTTCCGAAAGGTAAATATTAAAAATACGTCGGCTCCAATGCAGACACTAATCGGTGACGAGGAGCGGAGGCGTTACTACTCGGTCTCTATGTAAAGGAAAAGGATTTGTATGAAAGATTTTAATGCTGTTTATTAATACTAATAATGATAAAGCCTGGAGTACAGGCAACAGACCCAACATGAATTGATTCCACTAAGTTGTATGGTGGATGATAGCAATTCAATTTCCCAATTGTTAGTGGGTTGCGAATCCCATGTCTTGTACAGTAGTCAACTTTTATGCTTGGCGTATCAAGGTACAATATTTTGCTGTCAAGTCTTGTGCAAGAGTGTGTCCGGCCTTGCCTGAACCGCGTGTATTGGTCCACCTTTTACCACTCATTCGATGTTCTGGGAGCATCCATAGAGGCTTTCTATGATTTTACCTGCCTCAGCAATTTTTGAAAACAGGGGAGACTTGGGAATATTTACTGCCATCATTGGGTCGCTGCAGGAGTAGTCCACGGTCACTCTCTACCGTTCACCCATGATGTTGATTACTCTGCAGTGACACATCAGGCAGCATCGCAGAAAGAATAATATGTGGAACCCAAGTACAGCTACGCAACCCATTCATTTGAATCTCTACTTGAATGCAAACTGGATTGCTAGAAAGCCACGACAAATCATTGGCAAGGCTGACTCTGAGGGCTAGTACTAATAATATCCACATTGAACAACATAAGGTCCAATGCAAGTGAAACGAGATTGTAATGATTGCATAACAATTTTTATTTTATTTTTATTTTATGTTGTCATCATTACAATCAGTATAATACTCCATGTCTATTTGGAGATATCCTTCGTAGGCTTTGATGCAGTAGTAGTTTTTTTGAGTTTCTCAGCCCTCTGAAGAGATGCAGCAGACAAGTGAATTTCTAATGCCGATCATCACAGTCAAAGGTTAAAGATGATATGTAAAATATTTTTGTTGCTTTCACCAAAACCATAGATAGAACATCTCTACCAACCTGTCATAAAGCCCAGCGCCTGCATAATTTTCAAGGTCCTCACTAATTGAGTCTGATCTGAATATGATCAATGGCTTGCTGTATAATCCAATAAGTTTGCTTGGGTAACCAGTGACCTGAAAGTGAGATTTACAGAGCTTAGTACATACATAATGGGTGCATGAATGTGCTAGAGCCTATTATGGATTTCGTTATGTTTAGCAAAAATAAATCACGTGGAAACAAAAGGGGCTGAAGAGAAGTCGGCCTTACAATTGGAGATTTAAAATTGTTCTTGTTGGTAACTAAGCTCACTGTTTGTCCAGGGTAAGCACCCACCAAAATCTCTCCCAAGCCCTTCACTATATGTTTTTACACCAAAAAAGAAATAAAAGGTATGCCACTCCAGTTATCTAGAACAAAAGTGACAAGGTTTACCTCTGTATATATCCTGAAGTTATCCTCTGATAAAGAATTCTTTGTTTGGATAACAATCGTTGTGTGGATAACAAAAGCATAATCCCCACAAATTATTTATTGGGTCAGTATTGCCATGCAAAGATTGTTATGATATAAGTTAGCTTTCCTACAAGTAATATATGGTCTTTCATTCCATTTTGAAGCCCAGACCTGCAAAGAAAAGAAAAGATGTGATGTTGATATAAAATGGCATCAGTTAATCAATATGAATTTGCATCAATTTAACCACGAGATGGCACACTAATGAGATGCACTCCAAATATTATGAAGTTGCTTCAAAGAAAGACCACATATATTTGTAAATTCATATGCAAGCTTCCTTTAAATTGTCAAAGTATCTTAAAGTTACTCTTGTAATAGAAGTGGCAGCCTGTAAAAGAAGATTCACAACGTAGAAATGGCTAGTCAACTAGCACACAACTGATCCCTGTACCCCCTCTAAAAGCAAATTACAATGTGTTGGGCATGGAGTTTACAATATTGCACTTGCTGATATCAATTGTTCTATCATAAATTGACCTGAATTGCTGTAACTTGATAAAAGTGAAAAAGACTCCTGATTCATTGAAAAACATGATGGATGCTTATTATCCAATTATAGTACAGGTATTCTGAGAGTTAATATCTTTGTTATTGCTCACAACCAAGGTTTCATCTTTCCTCACCTTCATTACCAGTCTATGGCGTTCCTGAACTTCTCATTTAGCTCTAAGTTCATAGATCTACCAAAAGTAAAAGAACATGTAAATTAAATGTTTGAACACAACTTCTTGATGACGTGCTAATATTCAAGTTATAAGAAGAAAGTTTCCAAAGGGATGAAATTGCCTTGAAGACAGCTAGAATAAAATGCCTATCTCATCAAACAACAATGTGACCTTAATATCTGTCAAAGGTTGGAACTAACAGATTGTAACTGTTTGTAGGATCTGTTGTGAAAATTAGCAAACATGGAAAGCACTGAGACAAGAAAAATTAGGAAAAATTTTTCATTTTTTTTTTTGTTTTTTCCTTCAACATAAATCAATGCAATTAAGTTATGCCTTTGTCATAACTAGACTTACATCTTAATGATGTAACAAGTAATTGGATTATGAAAGTGAAAGCTACTGTACAATAGTAGAAAAGTAAATCTAGCAAGTTCTCAGTACTAAAATTAATGATCAGTTCGAATTACCAAAAATAATGGAGTACTCATTTGTAGGACGGCTTCTTCTACTGCTTGGATTTTTGAAAGATTGCCGCCATGTACAAATTTGTAATAGCGAGAAATATTGTTTGCCATGTTCTGCACTTAAACTTAGTTGTGCAAGAAATCAAAGGATCATGGACAGCAGCAATCCCCCTCAAAAAGTGAATAGTACCTTGTAACATTTTCTTATAGAACAGTCTCAAAAGCTCCAAATGGCATGGCAACTGATGTAGGAATCTTAATCCATGAAGGAACTCTTCCTCTTAAAAATTTAGCACTGCAAGATTTTGCTCCAACCTATGTAGTAGAAGATGATTAAAGTCACATATATTTTCTCTTCCGGGCTTCCACAGTGAACTCGAGTTACTGAATACAGAAAAAATAATTGGTTGAATACATGTTACTATTGACTTTTGAACAAGCATATGTGCAGTTCACATGCTATCTAAAATACCAGAAAAAGAAAATATTGCAAGGACCAGGAGGCAGTATAGTTTGCATATGATTTTTGCAATGAATTAACAACATCGAGGAACTGTACATGAACAGATACTAACTCTACATTTACCTATCATGCTAAATGCATTACATACCTTAAGGTTGATAAGCAAATTGCTTAATTGGTTATTCCAGATGGACAAATATATAAAGTTGTTGGATTATTGAGCTGACATTTCTCCTAAAACCAATTGGTGTTAGGAGAGCACAACTCAAGCACAACTCAAGTCTTCTATAACATTTGACGTTGCACCTCGGAAGGCCTGTGGAATTCCACAGAAGAGCAACAATCATTGGTAGGGAGCGGCATTGTAGAACTCCAACAAACCCTCCCCCACAATGCCACTCTTGTGACTCGAACCTATGACTTCTTGGCTCTAATACTACTTGTCGGACCGTTGACCTGTCATTCATCCCAAAACCAAATGGTGTTAGGAGAGTTCAACTCAAGTATTGTATGTTATTCAACGTCACACCTCGCAAGGCATGTGGCACTCCACAAAAGAGTAACTGTCATTGGTGGGGAGCAACATTGTGGAACTCCCAACAAAAGGTATAATTGATAATGAGCTCGCCGTTTCAGGAGTGAAATCCTCAACTGAAACAGCATATTTACCACGAGTCTTCCTTTTAAAGGTGATTCCTCGATGAATGAACCAAGGAAAAAAGGAATCAAGAAATAGGTTGGAGCCACTTACATCAATCACTGCAGGTGAATAAAAACAGCAAAGTTATATGGAAATCGGCATAAGAGATTACTAAACGACAGTGACTAAATGACCTAACTAATGATCAATTTTGTGGACTTCAATCTTATGGAAACAGCTTTTCCTCTTCTCTAGTTATCGTTCAGAAATTATTGTAGGTTTTCTGTAAACTTTGTTCTGAGAAGTAATTAACTCGTTGATGATGTTACAAAATTACACACTTCTGCAGGGCTGATGACTTACCAACTGCAGATGTGAACTTTTAACAAATTATTAAAGTTCAATCCTTAAACCAGCAGACAAGAAAATGCAGTAGTAAACTTAGAAGCTATCTTTTCTGTTCTTATTTTGTGGTAACTGGTAATGCAAAAATCCCCAACTAAACCATACAATATTTGGGGAGCAGGAAACTCGTGGCAGTTTGCAGATCAGTGGTCCTGAGCAATCTCTACATATATAACCATTTGACTAACCCCAAAGGGTTTGTAAACTTTGCAGCTATTGAAAAGACAATTTGTCATGCTGAATCCAATAATCTCAAATTTGAAATAAACACTTTGTGAATGAACTGAAACCAATTCTGTAACTGTTGGTCAGAAAACACATGATAAATCAATTCAACAATTACCAGCCCAAATTTGGAAACTTTTCGAGAAGTGGGTTCAAAACAATTAATGAGCTTAGATAGAGCAGTTGCTGATCCTGCCATGACCAACTCCTCTGTAAAATTGCCAAGCTGGTGCAGAAGAAAAATGTTTATAAACAAACTGTTCAACGTGATAACTTCTTAGTAATACTTGCAATGGGAATCTTACTTTCTCTTGAGTTTTATTATGTTGCATATGGTGAAAGTTGAAGGATTGAATACCAAATTTTTCTCTACACCAAGCATATAACCAAGATATTTAACACTTGGCTTGGTTTCTCTCTCTCTCTCTCTCTCTCTCTCTCTATCAGCAAGTGCTAGCGGAATGGATCAAGAATAGCCTTGGCTTGTAATGCCCACTGACTATCATTGGTTTTGCATGACCCACAGACACTGTACCAGTCCTTCACAGTTGCATAACACCAACAAATGCAGAAACTCTATTACATATTTAAGTCAAGAGATGTAAAAACTTCAAAAGTTAATTTCCAGTGAATATAATATATGGAGAGAATGAAATCATTTCTCTACATTACATCAGTGACAAAAGATTAAAAGGCTTCCAGCCAAGGAAAGATATACCTTTGTGCCGCAAATGAGGTCTCATTGTTGACAATTGATGGGCATAAACTTTCAATCACTAGGGGAAATGAAGAATAGATTTCCTGTATCACAATCATAAAAAGAAGAACAAATAAATGTTGTTGTTTAAATAAAACATCCTGAAAATTTACTGATCCAGGTACATATCCTGGCTTTGCTATTAAAAGAATTTAATACGGAAGGTGAGTGAAGTTTGAGATCTTTAAGCCCCTTCTCCATTGTTGTTCTGATGGCTGAAGCCAAAGAAAGATCGAGGAAGAGTAAGTCTTTTGCTCTTCCATGAGCTGTGCATAGAACAGAGTGGAGCTAAATGTGGGATTCCAGTAACATCTGCAGAAGTTAATTTCAAACACTATATAGATATTCCTTCTAATTTAAACATCATAAACTCCAAAATTGCTATGCCACATATGACCTCCATCAGTGGACTGATATTCTCAACATGAATATGTGCTTTGATAATCTTCAGGCACTCCTACATATGATAACAACAATAAAAGTAGTTATTCCCATTCACAATTTGGAGATCCATGATGACATACAAAACACCCAAGCATATGGCTATATCTGTACATAATGTAGATATAACACCAAGTACAGATAGTAATACTAGCAAATTTTTCTACACATACATTCAGTTGAAATGCAAGAGATCAACAATTACCTGTAATTTTGGTGATAAACCACTAACAGAATAAGCCGTGACTGAATCATGACCCTGAAACAGCAAAAGGCAAAAATAATCTGAATTATTAAAAGCACAAAATTGAATGATTATCGGAAAGAAAATGGAGAGTGAACCATCAGAAAGTGCCTTAATTAGCATCCACATGATTACCTTGAATGATGAACTCAAACAAGTTTCATTAGCAGATTTTCAGCAGCTGAATGGACAGCTCGTGGCATGGCCATAGAGTGTTTTGAAAAAAAAATGCAAATTTACATTTGATTAAGATAAAAGTACAATTAAGGATCAGAGAGAATTAAAAACAGATGTTTGTAGCAGTAGTTGACTTAACAAATGCCAAATCTACCCGACACAAATCTAATAAAATGCCAAACAAGAGCCACCAAATAATTAGGCCCAAAGTTATTGGACTCTTGTCCAAGAATTTCCGAAAGGTAGAACATGAAATCATTGAACTAGAAACTTTTCATGTAAAAAGAGATACTTTTCATGTAAAAAGAGATAATAACTTTAATTCTTGCCGGCCGAGTAAGCTTCCACTTTTGCTCAAGTAGCTGATCAAATAACAAGTAATTATAGCCTGTTTTCAAGTTCAATTTGTTGATGCTATCTTTTTCAATATTTCATATTTCAATTCAGCTCAAAAGAACTCATTCTTAAGGCTGATATCACAGTTTCAGCTTAAACATTGGGAAATACATAACAAACACAAAAATTGTACCCAAGGAACAAGCCTAGTTGGCTTGGCCTAGTTAGCATGTACAGTATTTTCCTTATTTATCTAGGTTTCCCTTATTTTTCTTGTTTATATATCTTGTATAAATACTCTTGAGTTATATGAAATATTCAATTCAGTCATTTTAAGTTGGTATCCATGAAACTTGATGGTATGGTGGTGCTTTTGGCATGCCCCTTACTATGCATTTGCAACCACTTTCCAACATCATTTCTTCTGCAAGCATAGCATGTTACTCCATGTCTGAACTGCTCTCTATTATTGACAACTGGTTTTGTACTTGCAATCATATAACTATTTAGCAAGTCTTTGAAGGAAATTTCCTTCAACAGCTGACATTGGAGCTCTCTGAAAGCACCATTGAAATGTTGCTACAACAAATTACAGGATGAAGAAATGTATTAATATCCAACTGAGAAATCCCTTCAACAGCTGGCATTGGAGCTTTCTCAGACCATTATTATAATCTTGTTGCAACAAATTACAGGATGGAGAAAAATACCAGTACCAAATTGACTGACACTTTTCTGAGAATGAACCAAAGTACAATAATGCACTGTGAGTTTGAAAGCTTATATAAAAGAATCAAGAATGATCATACATCCACAAGTACCAGCCTTCTCAAAGACAAATAAACACAGGTAACAGTAATATTTTCACACACTTGTACATTCCCATGCTAATGCGTTGCTATTAAGCAACAAGTTGAGGGTTTGTCAGGTACATGTAGACACACCGACAGTAGGTCTAAAGTCAAGTCGCTGAAGCCTTGACAAAGAAGAATTTTTCAAATTTAAATTTGTGAGCTAAAAAGTTGTTTTAATACGGTTATGTTGGTGAAACAGTAACATAATTTGTCAGATAAAAAGGAAAGCTCATACTGCTAAGCTTTCCTTGGATGCACAAAAGATTTCCCTGATTCTGGAAAAACTCAGACATTAAAAAGCAGTTAAAAAGTGATCAAAAGTAAAAAGACATAACTTAGTTAAAATGGCTACTAAAGTGATTGAGAATTAACCTAGCTATTTGCACTACTTGGTCTAATAAGCAGGATAGAGAGGGCAACTTGTGCATTATGAAAGTAATATAAATACTGCATGAGGACCTGCTGTTGTTGCCGCAAGCTTTGTGGTCTGCCCTTGCTTTCCCAGATCTGATATGCCTAGTGTTCTATTACATCTTTTGGTATGCGCAGATAATAAATATTTGAATTAGTCTCAGGTATCTTGATTTGGAAATTCCCATGATTTAATTTTAACCTAAAAGGCAAGGAAAATATATTGATAAATTGATAATGATTCAAACACTGAAATAATAATAATAAGCAGATGACAAAAACAATGACAACCATCTTTCATGACTGCCACCCTTCAAAACAAATTCAATGGCATGTATCTTAGGATCCCCCAACTCAATGTTGACTGCATATGTTTCTTCACTCCACAAATTAAAACAGAAATTATACTAGTCACAAGTTACTTACGAACCTTTGTTTTTCCAAAAACCAATAATTCCCAAATACATTAAAACATAAAAAGTGAAATAAGGATAGACCTTCACAAGCAGTGTCTGCAATGAACCTGGCATACGATGTTCAGCAGGGATGAACAAGCTCCTATACAATAAATATCACAATCTTTTCTGGATGCACTAGTTAACCATATTAAACCCAGCAAAAAATAAAATCCACAAAATTGGAATATAAATCGGGATTTGGATTTCACGTGTTTCCACGGTAAAGAAAACCCAGTGAAGAATCCAAGTCCATGTACAAGTCCTTTCAATTCTTGCGTTGCTCTCACTCGAAAATCAAAACACATTAGTCTAACGATATAAAATAACACGTAAGGAAAAAAAATTCAGTAAGTAGTTTACCAAAAACACCGAAAATTGTTGCAAAACAAATTGAATCTACAACCTGAAGCTTCATCTATCCCACGAGTTCAAAATGATGGACTCGAGGTACCTGCTTGTTCTTGGAAGTTGCCATTCTAACTGTTTGTTAAACACAATTAATCAACAAGACGCAGAGTATTTATAAATGTGTTAACAATCATCAAGCAATCGCCCTTCACTATATTAATCAAATTAAGTTCATCGATACTTCAATTTATTTTTAGATTTAGTACTCAATAAATTAAAATGGAGTCATTAAATCTTATAATCGTGCTAATGAAGATCTCACTTGATATTCCGTAACATTGACCGTATAATCGTCAATATGATTACTGATAAAGAAAAAAGAACAGAGAATTAGGGTTAATTACTAGGGCAAGTATTGCAATCCACGATGATTGAAAAGCCATTCCAAGTTGGAATCCAAGAAAAGACGGTGAGGAATTTGATTCTTTCCACTCAATGATTCAAAAAGGACGTAGAGTGAAAGAGTATCTAAAATATAATTCCCGCTGAAAAAGGCTTCGAATCTGGCGCATCCATCGGCGACATGAAATGCAGAGAACAATATTCACACAAATGACAACGGCTAAAAGTTCGCGCGTTTTAAGCATCGCGGTCAAATGAAGCGTTTATACAAATGCAGCGTGTAGGCTGCGACACGTGTCGCGTTTATTTGTATACATTTGCAATTAATTTAAAAAAAAATTCAAATATTCTTATTTTATTATCGCTTTATTAAAATAATTATTTTAAACAATTTTTTTTCCACAACTACATTTTACACTTAGCACCTTTGACAACAAGACACATTTTCTCATGCTTTTATTAACAAGCACTATGATTTAATTTTGCAATTTAACCTTTTTAAAAAAATGATCAATCAATTAGTTCTAGTAATATAAAGATTATTTCATCACAAATCTAATGTTAAGGCTGATATGGATATTTAAATTCTACTAAATTTAGTATTAATTGCTAGTTTAATAAATATTACTTTGACATAAAAGCAAATACAAAGAGTTCACTGAGGCACTTGTCCCCTTATAGATTCGTCAATGCAAGGCCTCAAATGTATCATCAAAAGGCTGATGGCTTTACAAATTTTATGTTCAAGCTTCGACATATGCCAGCTTCTCCAAGTAATTAAAACTAATTCCCAGATTCATGTTCCCTGCCACTACCACCAGCAACACACAAATTTTCAATTATATCTTATTGTGAAAGCAGCTTTGAGTCGCAAGCCACTATCTTCACCCGGCCAACGTTCTCTTGACATTCGTCGCTCTTGAACAAAGCATCTTGCAGGATGAAGGTCCAAACGTTGTCACAGAACCTGTAGGTGTGCAGATGTCCCTGAGGAATATACAAGAAATTAAATTTTAAATGCTCTGACTCATCTCAACTCAGCTCTTTTGGCAGCAAGATATAACACACACACACACACACACACACAGAGAACCCAATTTTTGTGGATCAAACACATTGCAAAGGAATCTATTTTTCATTTGTACAATATTTACCAACATACATGCATATATGCATGCTTGAATACACACAGAAGCACACACACATGCATGAGGCCACAATATTGGTCATTTGTACAATACTTACCAACATACGTGCATATATGCACGCTTGAATACACAAAGAAGCACACACATATGCACGAGGCCACAATATTGGTCATTTGTACAATACTCAACAACATGCGTAAATGCACGCTTGAATACACACAGAAGCGCACACACACATGCATGAGACCACAATATTGGCAAACACCAATAGTTACAATATGAAGTCAAATGTGAGCAAGCACAATACTCCAATCAGAGACTAAGTGCAAATTAGTAATTACTACAACCATATCCAGCATCGACAATAGTTCAGATAATTTCATGAATTATAATCAATGTTATAAAAAGAAGGAAGCTTTGGAATCTTACAACTGCCAGTCACCATTCCCAATCATTTATAAGATTCTCCCCATATTCTCTCCTCAAGCATACAAACTCACCAAAATATTTCATTGAAACCAAAAATTAAAAAATAAAGAAGAAATAAAAACCTCTTTAGTGGGAAATCTAACAAGAGATTACGAAATCAAATTCCCAAATACCATTGCTTTTATGGATTCCATAATACTAGTCCTTGCGGACATTGTCCGGAAACAAACTTGTTATTGTTTGTGAGGAGTGACTCTATGAAACAAAGTTAACAGTTAGACAAGATTCAAAGGCAGACCTCCATATAGAACACATACAAAAGCTAGTAAAATCAAAATATCAATGGTGCAAAAAGACGGTAGACATTAGGGCAGTAGGACCTACACTCATGCTTAATAACTCCCATCTCTATCTGAGAATTTATAATGATGAAATATCTAAAACCACAAACTTTTCATTAAAGCTCAGGAAATAAAATCAAAATACTCATATATATGTGTGCCATATATGTGCATGTGTAACCATTAAAGTATAAATTATATCTTCCATAACTGCATCACAGTAGGATGTGATTACCAACAATTTTCCGGCAAACACCAACAAAAGATCCCCATGAATACTTAAACAATATAAAAATACCCTCAGATTCCTACAGCAACACATGAAAAAAAATCTCGTAACACCACCATAAGAACAAACGTCAAAACCTAAATTAATTTTGTTAAAACATTTGAAACAGAAAATCGTACCTTAATAGAGACCTTGCTTTTCACCTGAGTTTCCAGTGCTTCTGTCATAGACTATCAAACAAAACAAAAATTTTAAAAATCACAAAATAATTGATAATTAACATAACCAAAAACACAAACATCGAAGCTCATTCACATACAACGCGATAACCGCACCTTATCGAACTGGACAAGAACCTGAATACCGAGCTCGGGAGTCAGCGTACCGTTTTGAACCATCTCGTCCAAAGTCTCGGTCAGGCACATCCCGATGGTCGACCTCCGATACAGCTCAAACGTGGCCATTCCTACCGTGATCTGTCAATAAAATCCACATACAAATCCATCAAGTCAAGATTTAAATTTCTACACACAAATTCTTAAAGCGTACAACATAAAGCGTCAGAATCTAAGAATAAAAATTGATGAAACTAACGAAAATCGCAGGGTAAAATTGAAGTTACAAATTTAAGGTGACGTGTTGTGGTGGTGGTGGCTCAAATGGTGAGCTCTGGTTGAACGTTTGCTGTGAAGAAGTTTTTGGGCGGAGAGAATTGGGGGCTTTATATACCCTAGTTTTTGCAGATGAAGGTATATATAGCCGCGGCAGAATTGGGAATGAACTGAATGACCATTATGCCCTCTTATGCCATTTTCACTTTGGTCAACCAGTATGCGTAGTGCAGGCCCGGAGAATTGGCCCAAAATTTGGCAGATTAAGCATGGACTGTGTAATACTCAAAAATAACCACTGAATGAAACAGTACAGAGCCTACAATCACTAAATGAAATGGTCCTTTATAAAATAACTAAAATTCCACATTTTATTGCTGCTCATTGAAGGTATTCCAATGATTTAAAATATGTGAATACATATTGGGGTAAATGCTTTACATTGTAATGATAATTTAGTTACAGGAAATTTAAGGCTCGTGCTTGGAATTAGAAGATGGGGGCCCTTCTAAGCGAATATAGTCATACATGACACCATCAAAAGCGCTGGAGCTTACAGCTTGTGTTAAAAAAATGGTGTTATCTCCGGCCACAAGCTTAGGTCCAGGCACATCTATGCTGTAAAGCCTGTAGAGTCCATGAATTCCATGTCTTGCAATTGTGTTGTCATGCCCAATTTGCCCAGTTGTAAACAGAGGAGGCTCTGCTTTCGGATCATTCACCCGGATCTTGAAGGACAGAATTCAAAGAAACTAGTTAACCCATATGCTAAATTGACTAACAAGAGCTGGAAAAGGATTGTGAATGAGTGAGCTCCTTACCTGCAATTCTGCAACATTGGCAGTTGCGAGTGCTAGTCGCAGTTTATAGGTTCCATTCTGATCCGCATTGCCAAGATTGAACTTGATTTGCCATGTAGTCGCGTCATATGTGCCATCATCTTTTTTCCTGCGTTGAAACAGAGCTTAATTCGTTGGTAAGAACATCTAGCATCATGCTTGTTAAAGTAATATATTTATTAATTACTTGCCAATGATCTACTTATTATGTAAGTGTACACCGAGGGAGCTTAATAACCTAGTAACTTGTGCGTAGAACCAATCCCTTTTGTAGTCACTGCCATTGACTGTGTAAACTAAATCCTCTTCAGGATATAACTCTGCATATCTCTCCCATAATCCATATTGCCTAAACCTGCACACAGTTTAAAAGGCCATTGAGATTTCGTATTAGATGAAATCAACATTTATCTTAACATATATGGTCAAGTTTTCCCAGTATGGCACTGAGGTTTACAAGATGCAGAGGCAAGGCAAACCTGTCTGGATGGTTAACATAAAGTTTGTTGATAAGTTTTGGATCAGGATCAGGGATATAGAATTCAGCAGCAGATCGATCAGGGATGCCTATTTCCCACAATGTTGGGCCATCTCTCGGAGGCTCAAAGACAAGATCACCCATGTCAATGGCAGAACCTGCTCGATTGATTCAAATAAGAGATCAAGTCTGTGTTGCAATATGAGAATTTAGGAGTTAATGAACTAGTCAGAAAATAATACCTTCAGTTATGGTAATAACAGCATCATTGCGGTAATCTCCAATGAAACCAGGGACAAAAGCATAAAGATTATATTCCCCAACACGAATGCCATTTATGGAAAAATAGCCATTGGCATCTGTTGTTGTCCAAAATTGGTAACCCTGATCAGAAAGACAACAAAAAAATGCACTGTCAATCTAAACTATGTATTTTTAAAAGAACAGAATTTTTTTAAAAAAAAAATCACCTTGTTTTCTCTTTGCCACGATCCTGCATCGCCTGGGGGTGCTAGCCCCACGCAAGCACCGTCTACTGTTATATTGTCATCACCAGCATACCTGCAGGACAAGTGTAAGCACTGAAACTTTTGTCAAACGGAAAAAAAAGGTCCATTGTTCATTTGATAAAACAAAAACCAACCTGTCTCGAACCTGTAGCCTACCACTAACACTACCCCGTTGATTCGATTTTGGAAAATCTTCGGAAGCTGGGAAACTGTAAGGCCAACTTTGGGATTCAATCAACATCTGAAATTTGGATACACTTCAGTCTATGTTAAGTACAGTTAATAACGCCAGTGGGTATAGGTTTTGGGGATTTAGACCTGTTGTTTAGCATCCTCCCATAGCCAGAGAGGATAGGGATCATTGTCATCCAACAGAGTGTTGATATAGAAAAAAACAGGGCCGAAAACTTTCTTCCAAGGCTCATCCTGCTTGAGCTTCAGTACCAAATCCTCTCCTGCATAATGGGCGCTCAGAAACATCTGATTGCAATATTTTTTTTATCAGAATATACTTGATCAGAGATCATATATCAAACATGAAGGAAGGATTAATGTGATACCAGCAGAAATTCAAAGAAAGGCCAGGGAAGTTTACTTACTGCAAGAGTGATAGGACCAACATGTGATGTTAGATTTTGTTTGAGCAGTCCGCCTGATCGAAACTCATTGCTTGGTGTTATTTGCCAGAACCCAACTGGAGGATCAGAGCATGTCCATCCGTGGACCTTAAGATTTCTGTTCTCGCATGAATACTGGTACTTGTCATCCACCTACAAATTATGAATATAAATATTGAAAGTCGCAAGTATGATTCAGAAATTATCAAACATTATGTTGAAATTAATGAACACAAATTTGAAATTTATGACTTCAGAAATTGGTCACGAGTTCAGAAGATGAGAAAAAGCACCTCTCCTGTGAATTCTGGCTCGATGGGTCTTTCGAGCAGGACTGCTTCTGGCCAGTCCAGTTGTTTGCATCTTTTCGGTAGCCGGTCGTCCGGCAACGGCATGTGTCTTTGTCTGTTATCTGACACTGCCATGTACTGAAACCTGTTTGTCCAAGATAATATAGAATTACTAACATGCAACCATTTACCAACTCCTTCTCTTTGATTTTTAGTTGTAGTTTCAGCAGAAATCAACGCAGGGAATTTGTATTACTTGTCTTTTCTAAGCCTGAAAACGATCCTGGTTTGAGGAAGGTTGAAAGCTGGCCACTCTTTCAAGTGCTCGTAAATGCCATAGCAATAGAATCCTGAGGTGTTTCGAAGCATTATGTATCTGAAAGCCATTAACATTTCCTCTCAATGTTATACATACTCCTTTACATTCTCAACACGCTTAGCAAATATATACATCTATTATATAAAAATTAATGCTAAAATTACCTTTTTTCTATATTAAGTGGAGCAAGATTGCCCTGGAGGGAGAAATCCCACTCTGTTGAGAACGATATCTCCACTTGTTCCTCATTCTGCACTATGACCCTAAAATTTTTTCCTTTGATCCTGCATATATATTCATCAGTTCGTCTTTAGAAATTAGCTGAAACATATGAATAACATATGCATATGGAACATATTATACGTATGCGAACAATGTAACATTCGTTTTCCACGTACAATTCGTCTGTTCCTGTTGTTCCGGTACTACCGGTTTCACTCCAAACAAGGTCCCAGTACCTACGTACAATCCATATTCAAATTATAGCCTTGCTTGTATGCTTCAAAACTAAGAAGTTTAAGCACTTGTAATGCAACGCACGTACCCTCTATTAGTTTCTTTATTACGAACTTCACACATATTATCTATGCCGTAACCTTGTATTCCGGTGACATGGCCATCTGGTCTTGATATTGTGACTTGGAGAATGCCGTTATCCATCACCACCTGCATGGACATTGCTTCCAGTTAATAAATAATAGATCTTCTTAATTTGCACGGGGAAATCATAATAAGAATAAAGGATTTCAATAGTAATAACAGTAACAACAGGCACTAATTGTCCAAAGTTTGGCGTACATGATGATCATGAATATACAGTTGCACCACAGGAATTGACATTGTTCAGCTTCACTGGAACCTCCTCGGCACAACTTGAAACTTTATCGCTTCTGCAGTTGTGACAATTATGTGAACGTTTGAGGCATATATATAAAGAAATAAATTATTCATTTTGCTGTAGTAAAGCGATTTTACTTGAACTAGAAACCAAGTTTTCTTCTCTCTTTTGATTGGTAATTCTTTACTCAATGGCCACCATTACTGTCTGGCGGGCACAATTAATAAAGCCGTGCAAGAAACGCCATTTGCACTAGCCAAAGCACACACTTTGTGTGAAATATAACCAACCCTTCCTTATAATTTAACTGATAATATACGGCTGGTGATATAAAGAAACTCTATCGGGAAACTCCATATTCTGTTTGCAACTTTTGACGTTACAGTTGACAAAGCAAGAGGTTTTCAACCAAGAAAAGTAATTAACATTGTCTGTGAAGTTGCCAACAAAAGCGTCCAATTTTCTTGGTTGTGTAAGAAAACAATTTATCTCGGTTGTGTAAGAAAACAAATTATCTCGTTAAGTTCATAAGCACTATATTTACTCGACCTGCAGCAATTCAGAGCCCTGTGCGGTAGCCAGTGCCAATCTCAGCTTATATGTTGCTGTGTTACTAAGTTGTCATGGACTTAATTAATTCTTTGATCGCATTTGTGAGTGCTCACCTTCTTTCTCAAATGAGAAATGTTTCTATTCTCCGCATGGTAATTGGGGGTAGATTTCCCTAAACGTTAGTACAGGGGCAAAAATCATCTAACAAGAACAAGATTTCTAGACAATGGTATGAATTGTAACATGTAAACTCCTAGTAGACCCCTCCTATAGTAATTAGATTGCATTGTTGGATTCCTTTTTATCTTTATTAAATCTTTGATGTGATTAATGTATCGTGTCATTTATATACTCATCTATTGAAAATACTCGTCACATCTACATTTTTCAAAATTAATCAATTACAAATATAATAATAATAATGAATTAAAAAAAAAACACAAAATACATTGGCATATCATTTTTAAAGGTCCTATTCAGATCATTTAAGTATTACTTTTTACCAATGAGTAGTAATCACTTATCTACCGAAAATTAGCGCAATTCAATGTGTAATATTGGACAGATTCGAGAGTTTCTCTATGAAAATATGTTAGAACAATGAAATCACTAACTTGTTATGGAAAGCTTAGGTAAGAATCCAATAATGATGTCAGTATTAAACCTATTCCAACATACGAGGTATGTGAACTTTTACTCTATTTATAAGAAATTCAAAGCTCGTTGTTGGAATTAGAAAATGGGCATCCTTCCAAGCAAGTGTAGTTATACAAAACGCCACTGAAACGGTTAGTAATAGCTTGTGTCAGGAAAACGGTGTTGCTCCCAGCCGTAGCTTAGCTCCAGGCAAATCTATGCTGTAAAGCCTGTAGATTCCATGAATTCCATGTCTTGCAATTGTGTTGTCATGCCCTATCAGCCCAGTAGTAAAGGAGGATCTGCTTTCGGATCATTCACCCGCACCTTCACGAACCGAATTCAAATTAACTAGAATATCTGTATGATAAAAATCGACTGACAATGACTGGAATTAGCAGCCATTCTGATTCATGGAACGTCTGCAAGTGCTAATCGCAGTTTATAGGTTACTTTCTGATCCACATTGCTAAGATTGAATTGAGACAATCACTACTGCTAGAATTGAGAGTCAATGTGAGTGCTTGATGTAAGTTACAAATTCATAAAGCCATTAAAGAAAAGTTATGGCACTATAACTCTTTATTATATTCTTGTTCAAATTTAAAATTTGTAACTACAGCATTGAGTAATCATAACATTTTAATAAATATAAAATTTTTTTAATGGAAAGAACTCTATAAATTAAGAGGTATTTTGATTTGTTAAGGTATTTAGGTTCTAAATTCTTGCCATACATTGTCTTAAAATGATTTAAAGAAAATTTTAGTAGCAATTAGAAAGTATTCAGAAACAATAACAAAAGTAATAGTGAAAGATTGGTTATCAATACCTTTTGCATTTAATTTTTATAATTTTAAAGTATGCCTTAAAATTATATACTTGATTGCAATGAGAGTTAAAAATTGATGAACCTGTTAAATGGGTGCTCTTTTATTGTTGTTTGGCTACAAAATTCTGTTTGAGCACGAATTAAGCAAGTTATTAATAGTTAACTGAAAAGATAAGAATGAATTTTTACCACAAATCATGATAAAAAATCATTTGCATAATATTGTCTAAATAAGAAATTAGTTACAAAATACTTATAAGTAAAGCCTTTTGTTAATTTCTATGAATGAATATTTCAAGATTATGATATAATTTGCTATAATCTTTCCTAAGAATAACAAAATAAAGTTTTGTTGCTGGAATTACACGGTGGGGGACCTTCTAAACGGATATAGTCATACAGGATTCCTTGGAAAGGGCTGGTGCTCATTGTCTGTGTAAGAAAAATTGTATTGTTCCCTCTGAGAAGCAAAGAGTATGACACATCCACATTGTACAGCCAATACAGCCCATAAATTCCATGCCTTGCAATTGTATTTTCCTTCCCAATTTGCCCAGTTGAAAACAGAGGAGGTTCTACTGAAGGATCATTTATCCTGACCTGTAATTCAGAAACATGTGCTGAAGCTAAGGCCAAACGCAATTTGTATGTTGCACTCTCTTTTACGTTGTCAAGATCAAACTTTATCTGCCATGTAGTTCCTTCGTATGTGTTATTGTCTTTTTTCCTACAGGGCAAATAGAAGTTTGATTTTAGCTTCTTAGCTGACATATTTTCGCGTGGTATAGGCTATCAACAAATGGGTAGACTATTGCAGAATAAAATGTATAATGTATGGAAGAAGCAGACCTTGTAACCTGTGCAAAAAACCAATCTTTACTGTAATCGCTTTGGTTGACTATATAAACCAAATCTTCATCTGGGTATAACTCTGCATATCTTTCCCATAAGCCATACTGCCTATATCTGAGAATAAATTGGAAGGTGGATTACAATCAGATCATGGCTTTGAACAAGAAAGAGAATTATTGAACTTTTTAAAACAACGAGAGCCAACCTGTCAGAGTGATTGACATATAATCTGTTTATATACTTTGGATCAGCATCTGGAACATAGAACTCTGCAGCAGAGCGATCAGGAATACCTATTTCCCACAAGGTTGGGCCATTTCTTGGAGGCTTATATACAAGATCACCTGTGTTAATATAACATCCTTCGACTATTGTTATGTCAATTTCATATTTGTAATCTCCGATAAAACCAGGGACGAACGCGTAAAGACTATAGTTCCCTGTACGTATATTATTGATGATAAAATAGCCTTCTGCATTAGCTGTAGTCCAGAACTGGTAACCCTGTTCAGAAATATGGCATAAAATTGTAAGTGAACATGTAACAAGGACAATGATTTGATGTAATTAGGATTTTTACAATGTTTTTCGTAAATTGGGATGGATTTGTCTGCTATTCCAGGATTACTCTTCATGTATACAATGGATTTGCCTGGTTTACATGAGTTGGGGTGAACACAGACTTGGGGTGTAAATCTCAGCGTAGGAATTTCCCAACATGTCGTTACCAAAATCCGGAAAACTCGACTTTGAGTAAAAACAATGAAGGATTGAGATCACTACCTTGCATTCTTTTTGCCAGGATCCAACATCTCCGGGAGGTGCCAAGCCCACATAAGCACCGTTTGCAGCCATATATTCAGGATTAACATACCTGTTTAAGTGTAAACATTAATTAGAACAACCTTGACCTATTTATGCTGGGAATTACGGAGGAACTCTTGTGAAACAGAGAAAACAAAGTGTTATTTCCTAAAATTGGTAATGAAAAAATATATTGATATGGAACTGAATGGTATTAAAGCTGTAACAAGAACTACCTTTCTTGGATTAGTAATCTTCCAGTTATAGTACCCCGTTGAGCTGCTCGAGGAACATCTTCAGAAGCTGGGAAATCATAAGGCCAGCTTTGAACTTCAAATATCATCTGAAGAACAAATTTTTTGTATTACTCCTTATTCCCCGCTAAAAGTAGATATGAAAGTCCAGCTTAATGTCTAACCTGCCGCTTAGCATCCTCCCAGAGCAGAAGAGGATCATCTCCATCCGACAGGGAATTAATATAAATAAAAATAGGACCGAAAACTTTCTTCCATGCTTCACCTTGCCGAAATTTTAGTATCAGGTCAGCTCCTGAATAATGAACACTGTGAAAAAGCTGATGACACCATTTTAGTACATGAATTAGTGCACACAACACAAATATCTTAGCCTTTGTTTTAAACTTCTTGCATGCCATCATCAACTATTTTTACATTTCAAACTAGTTTTTCAAACTTAGGCTCATAATCTAGAGTTTTGCTGTGAAATTTAGTACAATGTGTGTGATTTACTCGAAATAAAAAATGAAAAGGTATCCTACCGCGAGGTTAGTAGGGCCCACGTGCGAGGTTAAGTACTGTTTGAGTGGTCCAGCCGATCGGGATTCAGAACTGGGAGTGATTTGCCAGAACCCCACAGGAGGGTCGGTGCATATCCACCCATGTACCCTGATATCTTTGCTCTTGCATGAGTATTGATACTTATCGTCTACCTGCACTTCAAAACACTTCTTTGTTAGATCACTGAACAATAATGCACCAGTATAACTTTGATTCAGTTTGCTGTTCAATTGTCCTTTCTATTCAATTTCCAAGAGGTTTTTTTTTTTTTTTTTTTTTAAAGTAGAGGAAATGATTAGCAAAACTGTACCTCCCCTTTAAAATCTGGTTCCACAGGGTCGACAAGTAAAACTGCCTCTGGATAGGCCAGTGCTTGGCCTCTTCCCGGTAACCGATCATCGGGTAGGGGCATAAACCTTTGCCTGTTGTCTGCTATGGCCATGTAGTGAAACCTGTGCATTTGAACTCTTCAATTGTTAAAGAAACTCTTTATTGTGCTCTAATGTGATATCATTCATGAATTGAATGAGGTAGCAAGTTTATCTACTTGTCTTTATTGAGCTTGAATGCCATCCTAATATTGTCAATGTTGAAATCAGGCCAGTCATCTAAGTGTTCAAAAATGGCATAGGTGTAGAAGCCTGAGGAACCGCGAAGCATTATGAACCTGAAAATGCTTCCTTGTCATCATTACTTTAGTAATTGAAAATATTGTTGATTTTGACAAATAAATGGAAGAGATATGCACAAAAAAAGACCTTTTATCGATATTTAAGGGAACTTCCTTGCCTTCAAGGGAGGAATTCCACAACCTGGTAAATGAAAGCTCCAGCTGCTCCTCAGTTTCAATTATCACTGTAAAATTTGTGGCTTCAATCCTGCACAGAGCAGCCAGAAACTATAAAAGATTTTCAGTTTTCTAAACAACAGCAACAATCTAAATTAATGTTTGCTTGATGAGATAATTCCAGCCATTACCTATCAAGTGCGCCTTTAGTGCCTTTCTTTTCAGGCTCACTCCAGACCAGGTCCCAGTAACTACACATATATTTAAAGAAAAAGTTTCAATGGGCAGAGATTAATTTAATTACAATGCTTTTAAGCTTTCGGATTATTAATGATTAATTTTTTCATTTTTTTAACAGAGAGAGAGAGAAAAGATAAAAGATTTATGACGAATTATGTACCCTCTATTAGATTCATCATTACGAACTTCAAGCAAGTTATCGATGTCCTGAAACCGTATTCCAGTGACAATGCCCTCTGGGTTTGATAATGTCACTTGGAGAATCCCATTATCCATCACCACCTGCATTAAATGATACTGATTATATCAGACATGGCTCACTAAGCAAACATGATTACGTCATAGTATTAATGAACTTACATGTTCATCTTGAATTTGCAATTTCACCCCAAGAGAAGATTGAAAAAATAAGAAGAACAAGAAGAAGATAGACATGGACAGACAGGCCTCTTGAAATCTACAGAAAACTTCTTCGTAATTATATATGATCTCAGTCTCAGTTCAGGTTCTAATGAAGCATGGATTTCTGAAAAAACAGAGACAACACTACTGGTATTAGTGTTATGCCTATTGTAAAATCCATGAAGAAATAGACTTAGAAATTAAGGATGGTAATCTCTTACCTCTTATCCAGAGAGAGAATACAGACGTGAACTTTTGGAGAATAAGGACTTGTGAACTTGTATACGCATGTAAAAGCTTGGAAGGATGTAATTGGCCTTGTTTTCTTCACCTAGAGACAAAGCATTTCCCTTTTTCCTTTTTCTTAAATCTCGTGATCTCTAACTTTGTCGTGACCACTGTTTGCTGCACGAGAGAGAGAAGAGTAATTCATCAGTCATCACCTACTTTCTCACTCCTCATATGACTTTTTGCAGTAAAGAAAAGTTCTTAGACATGGGACTTCAATTGTGGCAGGTAACAGAAATTGGTTGAAGAGAATATAACGCTCCCATTATGTGGTTAAAAAGTAATCTCCCCAGCAGACATAATTAGGCTGAAAGCACGTGCTAAGTCTCCATTGCATTGATGCCAAGTCCACTCACAGGGAGAAACTTTAGCTTTGTGTAGGTAGTGCTTGGGTACGTGTCTAGATATGGGTGGCTGAATTGTAGCCTAGTATTTTTTTATTTATTTTGGGTTTGTTAATAATATTCTTTCCGTCAAAAAAACAGAGGAGTCATGGGATGTCCCTAACAGGTTATAATCCGTCCAAGTTGATTAGGAATAAGAAAAATCTATGTAAAATTCTTGGGTTCAGTCCAACATTAGATCTCTTACATGCCCTTGTAATTATTAGTTCTTGAGATTATCCCAAAATTGGTTTAAGAAATTCATAGCTGCGGATCAGATCACTAACTGCAATAGTGAAATGCAATGATGTATCCCATCAAAGTATGCCAGGATTTCAATATAATATCATATGAAAAATTCATAGCTTTTGTCACAAATACTCATAACTCCTCAGCTCATCTTTGGGAAATGGATCATATGCAGGAGCCAACAGATCGTCCTTGGGTTAGTTGGTGAGTGGGTGATGGTGGGTTTGATTATAACTTTCACTACAAATGCATGTATTTGTATTTTCCTTCTTCTTCAGGTTAAGGAAATGCATGATCCTTAGGTAGATTCAAACGGTGAAATTCTATGGACTCTGTTAACTACTCCATATAGACAATTGGGTGGGTTAGTTATAAATCTGGTGAGAATTTATATCTTATTGCCCTGTCTTGTTTTACAAAGTCAATATAGAATATGATTGAGAAGGTCGTGCTTCTACTTAATACATTATCTTTGCTGGACAATAAATGCTTTTCACCAAATTTCTCACTAATACTTAACATCTAATAATTTTATTTTATAATAATTGCGAGAAAATTCTTATAAAGATTTTGAAGTTGGAGGACCTTCTAAACGAATATAGTCGTACATGATTCCCTGGAAAGGGCTAATGCTTCCAGTTTGTGTGAGGAAAATGGTATTCTCTCCTTCCACAAACAAGCTACCAGGCACATCCACGTTGTAGAGATAGTAGAGTCCATGGATTCCATGTCTAGCAATTGTGTTGTCCTTCCCAATTACTTCAGTTGAAAAGAGAGGAAGTTTCTTCAAAGGATCATTAATGCGAACCTTTTATCGGAAAAAAAGGTTCTGATGTTACATTATACAGTAGATGATGAATTGTAAATTGAGTTAAGAATATAATGGAAAATGAAGATCTGTACCAGCAGTTGAGCAACATTTGCAGCAGCCAGTGCCAAACGTAGTTTATATGTTTCCTTCTCTGTTTTGTTGAGTTTGAAGTTAATTTGCCAAGTGGTTCCTTGATATGTGTTGTTATCTTTCTTCCTGAAATTCAATGAAACTTGTCATTAGCAGATACATTATTTAGCAGTAAGCCTAACTATCCAATTGTGAAGGCTAGAAGCAGAAAAGCCATGAAAATTAGACATGGAAATGAGGAAAACCAATGCGAGGTTTAGTTGCAGGAATCGAACCTGGTAACCTGTGTGAAAAACCAATCTTTTCGATAGTCACTAAGACCAACGGTGTAGACTAGATCTTGCTTAGGATATAATTCTGCATATCTTTCCCATAATCCATACTGTCTAAACCTGCCAACAGAGAATAACAGTCAAGATTTGATGCTGGCTCACGCTTAAAACTCATAATTTGATCACTTAATGTCAGCTTATACAGAACTTAATAATGAGAACTAACCTGTCGGGATGATTGACATATAATTTGTTGATATACTTGGGATTAGGATCTGGAACATAAAATTCTGCAGCTGATCGATCAGGCATGCCAATTTCCCACAACGTAGGCCCATTCCTCGGCGGCTCATACACAAGATCATCCAAGTTAGCAACAGAACCTGCTTTGTATGTTACAGTATTAAAATGGTAATTGCAAGAAATTAATAAGAATTTTAACAAGTTCATAAGAAAAAAAGTGAGACAATATATAAAACCTGGAGTAATGGTAATAACATCAGCATATTTGTAGTCCCCAATGAAACCAGGAACCCATGCATAAAGATTGTAATTGCCCACTCGTATATTTTTCATGGAGAAATAGCCATTTTCATCTGCTGTAGTCCAGAATTGGTAACTCTAACAGGGAAAAATGAAAAAGGAACTCATTATTATTTCTTATAGCTCTGGATATTGTGAAAATTGAGGATTAGAAATTTATAATTACCTTGCATTCTCTTTGCCAAGATCCAACATCTCCTGGAGCTGCCAAGCCAACATAAGCACCTTTTGCTGGTATGTTCTCACCATTAACGTACCTAATACAAATTAGATGTACACATTTCCTTTCCTAATTTAAAAGCACTTTTGCCGGTATTTTTCTTACTTATGAAGCAAATAAGTTACAGGTAAGGTACCGATCCTGAAGTACTAATCTGCCACTGACATTGCCCCGCTGATCTGATTTTGGAAATTCTTTTGAAGCTAGGAAATTGTAGGGCCAGCTTTGAACTTCCTTCAACATCTAGAGAGAAAATTTTTATTATTCCTTGTATATATGCGATTAATTTCTAAAGAAATTGCTGCGTTTTTCTCTCTGTTAAACCTGTTGGTTAGCGTCCTCCCACAGTTTCTGGAAATCACGTCCTTTTGACAAAGAATTAAGATACACAAAAACTGGGCCAAAGACTTTCTTCCATGGCTCCCCAGCTTCAAGGTTTAACATCAAATCCGCTCCTGCATAGTGGGTGCTGTGCATTACCTGGTAGTATACACCATACTAATCAAAATTTTATAGTATAGCTTATACGAAAAGTCACAGTCACATCACACAGTAAAATTTCTTTCGGCCTAATATTATTCCGAGATAATAACATTTGGAACCCTATTTTTTATAATTTTTAAATGAAAGCATAGTTTATTTAGTTTTTTCAAATAGATCCCTAATATTATAAAGAAAAGAAAAGCTTACACTGAGGGAAGTGGGGCCGACATGAGAGGTCATGTACTGTTTAACAGGTCCTGCTGATCGAAACTCATAGCTTGGTGTGATTTGCCAAAATCCCGTGGCTGGTTTTGTGCTACTGCTACTGCTAATCCACCCATGTACTCTAGTATCTTTGCTCTCACTCGAGTATTGATATTTGTCATCTACCTGCACTAAATAAAAATTTTACTGTAATAATTTTTCTTATTAATTGACTTTCAATTCAATGAAAGTACTAAGTACCTCTCCTCTAAATTCTGGTTCGATAGGATTAACAAGTAAAACTGCTTCTGGATAGGCCAGGACTTGGCTCCTGTTGCTCAGCCGGTCATCGGGTAAAGGCATGTATCTTTTCCGATTGTTCGCGATGGCCATATAATGAAACCTGCCCAATAATGTTGTTCATATTGTACTTGTAAGTGGTTGGAAATCTGCCATGGTTTTTCTATTATTGTTGTTTTTGGTAGATACAATAGACTGGCACATTACAGCAGTAATTGAAGTACTTTTGCAGAAAGTACTTTCTGCCCAAAAGTGTTTTCTTTTAAAGAGACTCGTGAAAGGAAAAAAGAAGGAAAAGTTCATTTACTTGTCTTTATTGAGCTTGAAAGCCATCCTGATATTACCAATACTGAAGGCGGGAAACTCCTCTAAGTGTTCAAAAATAGCATAGGCGTAGAACCCGGATGAACCATTGCGCATTACATACCTAGAAACAGCTCCTTATTAATCAATTAATCAAAGTCTTATTCATGCATGATCACAAAATCCTGGAATCTTTTATAATTAAGACCTTTTGTCAATCTTCAAAGGAATGGCCTTCCCTTCAAGTGAGGAATTCCACATCCTGGTGAATGAAAGCTCTAGTTGTTCTTCTTTTTGTTCTATTACTGTAAAATTTGTGGCATCAATCCTGCAAATCAATAAAATTCGCGTAACTGATAAAGGATGGCAATACTGAAGACATTAATTGAAATGAGCAGCATACACACCTATCCAACAAACCCTTTTTCCTTCCAATTCCTTTCCCACTCCAAACAGCATCCCAGTAACTGCAAATTTGCAAATGGGAAGGAAGTTATCTTTATTTCCCGGACACAAAATGTGGCGCCAATGCGAACTATATCTCTATGAAATGATTGATAATCAACACATAATTGATGAATACAAATACCCTCTATTGTACTCAGCATTGCGAACTTCAAGCAAGTTTTCAATGCCATTATATTGTATTGCAGTAACACTGCCCTGAGGTTTTGATAGCGTGAGCTTAAGTATACCATTGTCTATCACCACCTGCAACAATTTCATCATTAGAAACTCGAACACAAGACGGGAAATATATCTAAATTATTACTGATAATTTTTCCTAGACAAAATAAGATAGCATTATGCAAAAGATCAGAATTAAGAAATAAATTAGCCTGCAAAATTTTACGTGTTTGTTTTCAATAGTCAACTGCAACCCAAGAGCTGACATGGGCAGGACAAGCCATTGGGCAGAAAGTAAAAGAAGAACAAGAAGAAGAAAAGACATATCGGAAACCCTAATATTCCGATGACCCATGAAACACCACTTAAAATAGAATGAATATGACTCTGTGACAGTGAGAAATACGAGATACTATTTAGATCAGAATTAAAATTGGAGCTTTGTCCACCATTTCTTCACAAGCTGAAAAGTGAATATCATTCTTGCCAGTACCTTGCTAGCTAGAACAACAAAGATAATATATTTGGTTTTGTATGACTATTTATGGGTCAATTGTAATTGTAATAAATACCAGACCAAATATAACAAATTCTGCCAGATCTTACTACATTAATTCACTCCCAACCAATGTTGGCATGCAAGAAGTAATGAACTACAAATGGTTAAATTTGGTAATAGTATTATTTAGCACGCTGCAAATAAATTTTACACTTGGATATGAATTGGCATGCCCTAATGTGCTATTGCCATAGTTAATGCAGATTAGAGGTCATTATTTGGCAAACAATTATATTCTGTAAGCCATGTTATTGCTCGGACTACACATTGTAATATCATACATGTGGCTCAGCTCATAATCATAAATCAATTTCTTCGCTTTTGCAGACATATGGGTAGAGCTATTACAGATTGGACATTTCCATCTATGATATTAATTTGATATTTCCTTCTTAGAGGTTGACGACGGAGGACCCTCTAGACGAAGATAATCATACATAATCCCCTGGAAAGGGCTGGCACTTCTTGGTTGTGTCAAAAAAATTTTGTTATCGCCTGCAACAAGCCGAGCACCGGGCACATCTACGTTAAACAGCCAATAAAGACCATGAATTCCATGCCTCGCAATTGAATTATCTCTCCCTATCAATCCACTTGAAAAGAGGGGTCGATTTGTATTTGGATCATTAATCCGAACCTTTGCATACAAGACAGTAAGTTCAGTCCAATGTATTATAAAAATGAATTGTGTTTAAGAGTAATGTGGAAGTAGTGTCTATTACATATACCTGCAATTCAGCTAAATTTGCAGAAGCAATTGCCACTCGCAATTTGTAGATACTTCTTTGATCCACATTGTCAAGTTTAAATTTGATTTGCCAGGTAGTACCTTGATATGTGTTATTATCTTTCTTCCTGAAATGCAAAAGACTTTAAGATTAGCTATATGGAAACCTACAAGAAAAATGGAATGGCTGGAAAACAAATATGTTTCTGACCTTGTAACCTGAACGAAGAACCAATCTTTAGTATAATCACTAGTTTCAACTGTATAAACTAAGTCTCCATCAGGGTATAGTTCTGCATATCTCTCCCACAATCCGTATTGCCTAAACCTGCCATTAATTATAGAAGATTTCATATATATCTAATACTAATCATATAAACCCAACAGCCCTAGAATCTTTATTTGTTTGTATATAAACTGTTACAAGAAGAACAGCTTACTTGTCATGATCGATGTAAAGTTTATTGATATACTTAGGATTAGGATCAGGAACGTAGAATTCTGCAGCAGATCGATCAGGGATGCCTATTTCCCACAATGTAGGTCCATTTCTTGGAGGCTCGTAAACAAGATCACCCATATCAATGTCACAACCTACATTGATCACATATTACATTAACAACAAATTACAAATTAATGCATATTTTTACTCAATTTCATTATCACAAGATAATACCAGGAGTTATGTTAACGACAACATCATATATGTAATCTCCAATAAAACCAGGAACCCATGCATAAAGATTATAATTGCCGGCGCGTATATCATTGATGGAGAAATAGCCATCTTCGTCTGCTTCGGTCCAGAATTGGTAGTCCTGGCGAGATGTATGATATAAAATAAGAAGAGAAGAGAACCAAAATCTGTTGTTCAGTGGAGAACGAAAAGAAAACCAAAGTCACCTTGCATTCTCTTTGCCAAGAACCTGCATCTCCCGGGGGAGCTAACCCGACGTATGCACCAGTTGCGGATACGTAATCGTCACTAATGTACCTGCACATTAAATTATAATACAATGTCAAATTTCGATTATATATGTTTACGTCTTGAAAGGAATATTAATCAAATTGATGTTATTAATAATTTGTAAACTTACTTGTCCCGGACTAGCAGTCTACCGCTAACATTACCCCGTTGGTCTGATTTCGGAAAATCATCTGAAGCTGGGAAGCTGTAAGGCCAGCTTTCCACTTCGATAATCGACTGAAATTAATTAATCAGCATATTAGTCTTATTGCTCGGCAAAAGTCGATATATATTTCAGTAGTAAAGATGTGTTAAACCTGCAGTTTAGCATCCTCCCAAAGAGAGAGCGGATCATCTCCACCAAATGTAGAATTACAGTACACAAACACAGGGCCAAAAACTTTCTTCCACGGCTCTCCAGCACTGAACTTGGGCACCAGGTCTTCCCCAGAGTAATGTGCACTGAGAAACACCTGATTATACCATTTTCGATCATAATTAAACACAGAGCCAATTATATGATTCTTATTATCTAGTTAACTAATTGATTAATTAATTAAAAAAAATGTAAACTAGTACTTACGGAAAGAGTGGTAGGTCCAACATGGGAAGTAAGGTTCTGCTTTAGCGGTCCACCGGTTCTATATTCACTGCCGGGTGTGATGTTCCAGAAACCGACAGCCGGGTCGGTGCAAATCCATCCATGCACCTTAATATCTTTGTTCTCCTTTGAATATTCGTATTTGTCATCCACCTGCATGCGATCGTATTCATTATTTATTTATTTATGGTTTGTGTTTTCATTCAAACTGAATCTTAGAGCAACAATTAACGCATTACTTCTCCTTTGAGTTCAGGCTCCAGAGGATTGATGAGGAGAACAGCTTCAGGATAAGCCAAGGGTTGGCCTCTCGGGGGCAAACGGTCATCAGGCAACGGCATATATCGTCGCCTGTTGTCTGCTATGGCCATGTAGTGAAACCTGCCCATTCAAAATTGTTGGTAGCAGAGGATACTCATACTATGCTGCATTTACTATATATGAACATGGGCATGAAAAAGGAGAATTTTCTCTTACTTATCTTTTCTGAGCTTGAAAGCGATTCTCGTTTCGCCGAGATTGAAACCAGGCCATTCCTTCAAGTGCTCGTAAATGGCGTAGGTGTAGAAGCCTGAGCAACCCCGAAGCATTATAAACCTTCAACAACAGCATTAATTATCAAACTGATTCAGTAAGTTATTATAAGTTTCAAGAAGCATAAATGTAATATTTATATAATGAGAGCAAATCAGAAGGACCTTTTGTCTATATTTAAGGGAACTAGCTTGCCTTCCTGAGAGGAATCCCATGTCCTTGTGAATGAGATTTCTACTTGCTCCTCATTCTCCATTATTACATTAAAACTTGTTCCTTGAATCCTGCATATTTATGAATGCTTGAGAAACACATTATATAATTTGATGGCATGATAACAGGAAGAGATTGATCATTAATAAGTGAAATGGAGTTATATCTAAGAGGGAGTTGGGAGAAAAGCATACACATCAAATATTCCAGTTATTCCTGGCGCATTCCAGACAAGGTCCCAGTACCTGCAGAAATTTGATGCATGCGTTCAATTATGTATCCCTTCACTTCAGGTTTTTCATTTACAAATCCCCATGTAAGAATTGAAGTATATTCGGATTTCATAGCTGGATAGCTAGAAAGAAATTGTTCTTCTTAAAGAACAAGTCAACAATTAGAAGGAAAAATATATTAAAAGAATTAGATGAAAAACTGTACGCATATACCCTCTATTCGTTTCGTTATTTTGAACTTCAAGCAAGTTATCGATGCCGTTATACCGAATTCCAGTCACAATTCCCCCTGGATTCGAAAATGTAACTTGCAGTATGCCATTATCCAGCATCACCTGCACCAATAATCCATCAAGTTATTAGCTCCTCTCAACTCCATTTCTCCAGTTCCAGAAAAGTATATTACAATAACAAGCATTCAGCACGAATTACATAACGATCAAGAACTTGCAACTTCACCCCTAGAGGTGACATGGTGAAGCTCTCACGAGCCGCAATTCTTAGGCAAACAATGAAGTAGGGTAGCTCTGAACTTAATTTTCTATGAAGGCTAATAAGAATTTATTTGGGTTTAATTGGTTTCCTTGGACTGGAGATGAAGCATTCTCTTTCCACTTGCATATTGGAATCTCTTTACTTAGTCGCCAACGAAGTTTGGTGCAATAGATAAAGCCGTGCAGGAGTCGCTACGAAAGAAGCATTTAAAAAGCATGTACTCCAAGCCCTGTATACTTCGGCACAGAAATTTCTAGGTTGCATTATCTCACCATCATCTATTATATTATAATAAAATTATTTAATTAATAAAATAAAAATTATTTTTATTAATAAAAATTAAAATAAATTTTATTATTTAATTTTTTAATTCTTACCTTAATTTTTTATACTTGCATTAATGAAAGTAATTTTTTCTTTTCATTAATCGAGTAATTATATTATGTAACTAATTATACTATATTATTATAAGTGATGTGATAGAAAAATTTCACCTTAAATTTTTTCTAATTTCACGTGTATACTCTCTCTAATTGAACATGTATGTGACTAATATTATGTGTAATTTAATTCGTAATAGAAAGGAGTGGCAAATTTTAATAGTGTATTTGTTTTTAATAATAAAAATAAATAAGAAAAAAAAGAGAAAGGAAAGAAAAGAAGAAAGTAAAGAAAAAAAAAAAGAGTTTTTCTTTATTTGATTACACCATAGAATTATCTATGGAAAGAAATTTATTATATTTATTTTGACAAAAATATCTTTTCTTTTAAAATTTATTAATACTTATTGATAAATTAATTTTTTTAATTTTTTTAAATTTTAATTGTAATTTTATTTTATTAAAAATAATTATTAAAATAAATATTTAACAAATATATTTTTTTAATATTCGTATTATAAATATTTATTATATTAATTAATTATTTTTATTTAGATAAAAATACTTATTTCTATTAAAATATTTTATA